>CAEGAE010028814.1:0-29149 GCA_903067095.1 Girardinus metallicus | reverse complement strand
ATATATACATATATATATATATATATATATATACATATATATATATATATATATATATATATATATAATCCTATATATGTACATATATACAGTGCCAATTAGACCTTGTGACAAAAAAAAAAAAATATAAACCACTGAAATCCTGGCAGCATTCAGATTGAAGCCATAGTTTCTGCTGTGGTTCTGACCAACATCATTAGGCTGCTTTCACATGAAAGTCCCCTGGTTGACTTATTGCTTGACAGCAGACTGAGGCTGTGGTACGCTGAGTTGAGCGACGCACAGTTTAACCTTGTGGTCAGGTTCAGTAATTTGTGTATCATCTGCTTGATTCAAAGCAGAGACAACCTGGCATATGTCCATGAAGACCAAGGCTTAGGAGAAGCGTGCAGTGTGCTCACACAACTTTAATAGACACTTGGAAATCTAAACAAGAACGCATATATCCAACAATTTGGAATTAAATTTGAGTTTAATATGCCATAGAAATGACAGGTGTGTTTGTGTATTATAAAAGCTATCAACTAATATAATCTTTACTAAGACAATTAAATCTGATTGTGACTTTGAATAATGTTGCTGCCTGTTACCTTTATAATGTATTGAGGTTTTTTTGTACCCTGCCCTGTGCTTTTCTCCCTTGCTTCAGGCTTCAGTCCTGCAATTGTAGCACTTTATGCTGCTTTCTTTGTGAAAGGAATCTTACCTTTTGCAAAATATCCCTACTACCACGTCACCTGAATACGTTACATTACCAAGCCACACAGTGGTGGTGCAAGAATAAAACATAATCAATCGATGTTTTATTCATAAGGGTTCAATTTGCACATCAGAATGTTTTTCAGAGAACATAGCTTCTGCAATTCAAACTCTAGTTTGTCTACGTGTCTTAGCTCTAAAATGTCTCATCTAGCTAAGGCTATAAATGCGGTGAATGGAAGGAAAAATAAAATACTCATTTGCAATCACTCTGTAGCTGCAGTTAAATACTCTCTGATTCACTTTGCTCAGATACAAAGAAAAAAGTCACAGCTGAAGCTAATTACCACGGGTAAACATGCTGGAGGAAGGTTTGGAGAGAGTCGCTATTAATTTAAAGTTAATTCTTCCAAACAACAGATTTTGTCATGTTGGTTATCTAGCTGTTTACTTTCTGTTTTAGCTTTCTGTAGTAGCTGGCATTAACTAATTTGTTTCCTCAACACTCTGGGGTTGTTCCTTCCCTTAAATTCTGGATTCTACTTGTTTAATATTCCCAATGCAGAATATTTTTTCCAATAGAAAGTCAGATTTTGGTGGGTGCGGAGAAACTTGTCATCACCATCTGTTGACTTCCATAAAGCTAATCCATGTTTTCTGCAAAAATGATCTTTTTTTCGAAAGAGCACGCTATGTAACTTCTTTCTGCCACCATTTAGCAGCCAAACATGCATTTGACACATTTTCCTACAACACAAAAACAGTCTGTGCTTTGATTACTGTCAAAGATTTCCAAACAGAGCAGGTTGTGCATCTTGTTTGGAGGGCATGGTTCAAATGACTTATTTCATTTTGGAAAAAGTGCTTAAAATAACATAAAAATAAATTTGTGTTAATGAGCACTACTGGCCAATATGCATACCAGCAGATCTCATTTTTAATATGTATTCAGGTTGCATGTTTTGGTCATGATGAACGAGCTTTTTACCGATTCACTTGCACACATGAGAGGCAGTTTGTTGTCAATTCCTCAAAACAAGTTCATCTGTCAAGAAGAAACACAATAAACAGTTTGTGTTTTGTTTATATTTCAAACTTTTCAGATTTTTAGAATATCTTGCTCTTCAATATGATATTTGCCCGTCAAGGTTTCCCACAGGCCCACTTTGATGTCTGCAATGTGTCTTCTTTTATTAGAACTTATGTTTGCATGTGCAACAGATTTATGCATGTGTGCTAAAGATGAAAAGCCGGCATTGGAAATAAGTGACAAGAACTTTTTGTTAGCCCTGCTCAGACTTTGATATGCAAGGGCTTTTTTTTAACACTCTAGTAATTATGAGCAGATTGGGGTAGACAAGCCAAGATGACTGCTAACCTCTGTTTCACACCCTCTACAGAATTATAACACATGAAGGCAGTGCCACGTGCTGCTGGATTCTCATTAACTTCCAGCTAAAAGTGTTGCATCCCTCCATGGAGACAGAAAACAAATAAGAGATTTTCTTCCATAACAAGGAATCAGTGATTTTTATGACACATGCAGAATTAAAATGAATTTATCATCTTTGTTGTGACAAAAATGCAAACAAGAACAGCTTTCACATGATTTATTTCAGCAAATAAATCATGTGAAATCATTTTGATTCTGCTGCTCAATAGAAGTTGTTCTTTTATTCAGTCCACAGTTTTACAAATAAAATTTAGACTGACATTTTCCATCTCCAGGTGTCGTGTTGGAGAGAACTGGTGGTACAGAGGTGAACACTGTGAGGAGTATGTGTCTGAGCCTCTGGTGGTTGGCATAGCCATAGCCTCTGTTGCTGGTTTCCTATTTGTGGCGTCCGGAGTGCTGTTCTTCCTGGCCAGGACACTTCGGGATCAGTACGACAAGGAAGAGTCAGAGGATCCCGTACGGTGAGGATAGGAGCTAAAATACTGCCCACCCAAGAACATCTGTAATTTGACAACAGCCAACATTTCTTTTACCTACAAAACTGAGGCAGCTGTGCTATGTCCATCTGTCATTGGGTGAGTAACGGGTTGTACCCTGAACCACCAAAGGAACATAATTGACATACTGAATGCTAAGAAATTCATTCAAGAACATTTCTTTTGACCCTTTATGACCTAAATTTCAAATGTCCGCCTGGATATTTTTGCTTATTTTAATTGTACGCAGTTCTTTAAATGTCCTGTTAGTAAATGTGCCTATTTATCCATAACAACTGGAACTTTCAATATCTAGCAAGTTAATTTCGCAATTTACCGTCTATTAAAAGAGTGCCCCTCAGATTAATTGCTCTCTCTGCTGCGGTGGGGGGTGAAATTACCATAATAACCCAACATTGACTGGGTTATTATGGTAATAACCCAGCCAATGTCAGAAACCGTTGGAGTTTTTCAGGTAGCACAAAATATGGCGGAATTACGGAACTACAAATTTGACTGGATCTTCTGCGCTACCTTCGATCTGGAAGGGTTAAATTAAAGAAACTTTGTGACTCTTTTTTTTTTTTATGTCCATTTATATTTCTGATTGACTTTCAAATTTGGAAATAATGTAAACAAAATAAATGATTTAGCGTGCCAAAATGCACATTTTAATAAAGATAAAATACTGCAAAATATTTGCAGTATTTTGATCTTGGCCTTTTAGCTGCTTTGATATGTTGCTGATACTTGGGACCTAGAAGTGTCTCCACAATTTAGTTTATCATGTTCTGGTTGCTAATCGGAAAACCAGTTAGGCTTACTACATGTTGGGATGCTAACTGCTAGCAGAAATCAAGCTGATGACCGTGTATTCCTCTCCATTTTATGGGTGTAAACACTTAGAAACTATATTCACAAGTAGAGATTATAAGGAACAGTGTGTGCTTCTTGGTTATTGAGGTAGAAACTATTAGAAGTGCTAACAAATAGTTTATTTATACAACTTTAACTATATTTTATATGTGTGGCTGGCAGCCACACTGA
This sequence comes from Girardinus metallicus, assembly GCA_903067095.1. Classification (NCBI taxonomy): domain Eukaryota; kingdom Metazoa; phylum Chordata; class Actinopteri; order Cyprinodontiformes; family Poeciliidae; genus Girardinus; species Girardinus metallicus. Next base: position 25,471 of record CAEGAE010028814.1, on the reverse strand, counting down.
ATATTGAGCTCACATTTTCTCAGAGACAGAAGACTCTCCAAGTCAAAGTTCTCACTTCAGGGTGTGTTATTGTGTTCATACCTGGAAACTTGGAAAATTCGGATTTTGAAGACAAAAACACTAGTCGTCTCACACAGTTTACCTTAGTAGGTTAGTTATTTTATTTGAGGCTCAGTTTTTCTCCCTGCCTTTACATCTCGACTAATTGTTTTCTTTATTTCTCTGGGTCTTCAGGCGGGTGGAAAATCTTCCATCATTGGAAAGAGCAACCAAATACAACCCCATGTATGAAAGTGAAGCCACAACAGGCTACAGCCACTATTATCGTCGTTATCCCGAAACGCCTATGTACAGCAGTGCCAGCGCCGAGGCATCCACCGACTTTAGCAGTGAGGAGATACGGCACATCTATGAAAACAGTGAGCTGACCAAAGAGGTAAGTATCTATTTCCCTCCTTGCCTCCATTTCCTTTAAATGGTAATTAAAAGATTGGTCATGCCAATCTGAAGTTTTGTTGAAGGCTATAGAAAAGTGTAATGAGAGTAACAGAGCATGGCAGGTCTTCTTTGCTCTGTATGTTGTAAAGTGACTCATCATTGAGACAATATGGGAAAGCAGCTCAGATAAAGATGGAGAACATTTCAGTTCTAAAGTTCAGTTTCTCATCATTTCAGACGCCCAGATACTTACAGTCTAAAAGAAAATCTGCATCAAACGCATGACAAGAAAATAAGTCCCTATGATTTCCTACTGGTCGACTCATGCTGGACGTGTGTGGCCTGCTGCAGACAATACAAGGAGCAGCGTCCAATTGTCCTTTTGAGCCTGTTCTCTTTTAGAGCTGATAAAACTGTCCACAGCTGCAGTCTAGTATTCTACTCTGCCCCAGCATGACGCAGCTAATATATATTAAATGCGAGAACAGATGGGACTTAATTGACGAGACGCGCCAAAGCACTCATGCGCTCCCAGTGGCGTCAACAAAAGGGATTCCAGATTTTCATAAGTCAACATAAATATAGAATCTTAAAAAAATGTATAATGAAGACGTTGTAGACGTAAACAGAACCTGTCCTTGGACAGAACCCAGAGGGACACCTTTAGAAATATGGAGAAAAAGATCCACCAGTTTTTAAAAGATATACAGGTATTTTTTTGTCCAAACCTCAAGATGACAACTGTAATAAGAAAACCAAGTGGTTGCTGGCGTCAAATCTCCTTTTAGTTAATGAGATAAAGGCGCACAGCAGCTTATCTTTTGCATGGAAACCATGTCAGTGGTTAGTGTTAAATGATGTCCACATTGAGTAAGAGAATGTACATGATTGTGTTATAAAAATCAAGACTAATTTATCAAAACACAGAGCTTTTTTTTGCACAGTAACAGAAGACATGTCTGATACAGGTACATAATATCTTTGTAGGGAGAAGACTTTCTTACAAATAGTGAGTTATGCTGTTGGAAGTGTTGTGTTAGTGGTTGCCTAGCTGCCTCTGTGACCGGGCAGCTTTTCAGTGACTGACTCAGCAATGAGTTCTGGATCCTATCAAACAGGGCCGGAGATAACATGGGTCCATCTGTCAGGAAATTAGAATTGAACTCAAAATGGACCTTTCAACAAGATAATGATCCTCAGTTTGTTCCAAGTTATGGCCGAACATAGAGAAAGTAAAGATGCTGGAAAGCCAAGATAAAATCCTTAAAAGAGTTTTAGTATAAACAATAGATTCAAAACAGGCAAAAGATCACTTTAGGTATAATTTCATATGCAAACAGTGGAAAGGGCTTTAGCACAAAGGGGTCTGGATGTCATGCATGAAACTGAGCATAGTTATTTTCTTTTTTACATCCTATTATGTTTCACTTCCATATCAGTCCTGTGTGCAATTTCTCTGTTTTTGCTGTGATATCCCTTATCAAGTGAAATCCTGTTTTTCTGCAGGAAATCCAAGACAGGATACGCATCATTGAACTCTACGCTAAGGACCGGCAGTTTGCAGACTTTGTGCGGCAGCATCAAGCGTGAGCTCACTTGTTTGCAGCTTTTAGACCTCAATGAGATAATGTACTAAATAAACCTGGATTTGAGGGGCGAAAAAGGGGAAGTGGGTTTGAGATACAAGAGACTAACAAGAGTAAAGAGACAAAGCGTTTATTTGTTAGTCAAGAGCTTCAAGAGACAAAAAGTCCAGGCCATGCCAAACCAAACCAGTGTGGGGACAGATTTATCTTTCTTAAGTTTTAGCCAGGACCGGAGCCACAGATACAGACAAAAACAGTCAGATTCAGACATTACTTTAACTGCTTTTAACTTGATGTGATGTGTGTAATGGTGTCTCCCATTTTTCTGTTGCTGTTCTGTACGCAGAACAATGCAACAGCATAATAAACAGCATTGACGTTGATTATGCTGAGTTTAGTCTTGCACTTTTTTTTCTATAAAGTACAAAATGTAACATACTTTTGCAGGAAGATAACATTGTTACACTTGTTCCTGAATGTGTTTCAGAGTTTTGGATACCCAGAGAGAAAGCTCCTCTATGCACACATAGAACTGTAATGAACAAGGTACTGTTAGTAATGTTTCATTTAATTTGAAAAACAAACAAAAAAAGAGGAATCACCACCGTATATTATGATGATGATGTTTAATATTCCTTATTTTGTGAGTTGCCTCATGTACCTGTATGAATCACAGTTTAAAGCCTGAAAAACATATAAAATCAGCTCTTATAATTTACTGAATGGAGAAAAAAATCTTATGGTTCTTCAAAGTGATGACATGTAATCAATGTTGAACCATTTTACTGACAAGCTTCTTCTGTTTCACAGAAACACTCTTCTTGATCAAAACTGAAGCTTCCTGTCAAGATGTTTCTTTGATCGCCATGTTCCTCGTAGTACGGACTCTGTTTAGATTATTTTCAGCACTTTTGTAACCAAAATAGTAAGTCTGCATCTGTCGCTCTTTGCATGGGTGGGTGTTGGCCATTCATTCATAAACCTCTGTGCCTTCTGACTGGGTGAGTCTCCTGTGACGCTACGGCCCGTTTCTGCTCATGTTTTTGCTGCTTAACTACCAAACCTTTGGGAAAACTGGGCCGCATCCTTTTACTTGAACAGAAACGCAAAGACCAAACCAACAAGTAACTATTGTTTTTTGGGATAACTGTTTATTTGCATTATCTTCTATCTGCCTTCTCTTAAAGGGGAAGAACATATATTGTGATATGTTTGTATAGTTAAACTGACATTTGTCCATCTGAGATATATGTCGTTTTTTTGATCTTTGTCATGCTCAGATTTATTTCTTAGCTCGATCGAAGAGCCATCAAAACCTTAGTAATTTTTAGTTGTTGGTGCTATTCTAATTTTAAAAACTCCTTGAGATGTATAATGTCATCGTTGAGTCATTTACAGTTTGAAGCCAGCACCAATGGATGGACTCTTTTGTAGAATACCAATAATTACATTACAGCCATCAATTAAACAGTAAAAAAGAGAAATAAGCTTTATCAGTACCTGGATCACACAAACACATAAGTCAACATTTTGGGAAATGCAGAAAAGGCCAAATTATAGTTTGTCTCTGTGTTCACTGAAGTTTGAAGCAGTCAGCGGTAAAGATATGTCACGTCATGTTTCCCTCTGTACCTACATGAGGAAAAAAAAAAAAAACAACTCTCTAGATGTTTATTTAATAGAACAAAGACCCTTCAATGGAATCCTTTAAATCAAAGCACATGCATGTGCTTAAATGGCCCAGTCAAAGTCCAGACAGAGCTTTTAATTTTTTGGTGTTCATAGATGTTCTTCATCTATGAACACCAATTAATCTACTCAGTGATGCTAAATACTTATCCACAACAAACTTTTCAGATTTTTGTTTGTAAAAATTTCTCTTAAGCATTTAGTGTCTTCATTATACTTCACAGTTTTTCTCCACATTGTGTTGGATGTCCATCTCTAATATCTCTCTGAATTACCCTGATGTTTGTAATTGTAGTGTGAAAAAGTTCAAGAGGTATGAATATCTTTGCAAAGCACTTTAGTCTTGACTGATTGCCTGTTTCTTGGAAAATATAAAGCAGCAAAAAGCTGCACTGTTCTGAAGAGTAAAAGCAACAGTCTACTGTCTCAATTTTTCACCCCTCCAGTTGATTTATTTGCCTTTTTTCATGAAGTTTTGTAGATAATAATAAACTTTACCTGAGTGAAGTTGGTGCCACTCCCACCTGCTTCAAATTAAACAAAATTGGTACCAAACGTTTGTGCTGGTTTGCACAGCTCTCATTTTAAAGATGCTAATAAATGTTTCCAGAGGTCAATGAAGGTCAACCGGGCAGTCCGCAGTTACAAAACCAAACGAAATCTGGTGTCAATCAACAGTGCTAAATTTGTGCTGTTTTGAGCAGAAGAAAAATTTAGTTGACGTCCTCGGAGATCAACCTACCCTCCTCCCTACATTAACAAAATCAAACTCAACTGGTGTAAATTAGTTGTGTTATGTTTGTACTGGTTTGTGTTGTTAACATCTTCTTAACGCAGTTGTTTGACACCAAACCTGCTTGATTTTGTAAATGTGGTTTACAGTTGATCGTCTCTGGGAACATTTATCAGAATCTTTAAAATGATAGCAACACAAACCACAATTTTTGCTGCACAAACCTTTGACACCAATCTTGTTTGATTTGAAGAAGGTGTGGGGGGAGCAGCTTCACTCAGGTATAAACATTCGGGTCTCCAAATGCCTAACAAGGCAGATGAAATGTTTTTAGATGGAACTCAGGAAGGCATTCAGTCCCGGGATTTGAATCCTGCTTTCAGTTTCACATTGAGACTATTGAGAGTCCCGGAAAAGCAGAAAGCAAAGCATGACAAACAACAGATGCTCTCAGTAAAGGTATACATAGAAACTGTCTGTCTTTTCAATCTGAACTTTCTGGATGACTAATTCCAGTGTTTCCTATGGTATTCATACACTTCCCTCTGGATTTGTTATCCTTGACCCCGCCCGTTCACGGTGTGGCCCTTCACATCTGCACCTGGTTATATTCTGCTTGTGTACGCTGTCAGAAAGCATGAGCGTCGGCTCTCTCCGGAGGTCACAGCTCCACACATAGATCACGCTTCAGATTTTTGTTAGAAATAAATTGCTCTGGTAATCATCTACCCAAGTGAAAAAAAAAAAAAAAAAAAAAGCATTTTTGGAGCAAACCTCTGTGTCACTGTCATGCCTTTTGCAATCTGTCAGTTCAGTTTTATTGTCTTGTTTTTGTGCGTGGATCAAGTTATTATCACTGACCTTCAGCATCTGCCACCTGGTTAAACGGCCAGAAATCAAACACAGTGTTCATTCATGTAAATAACTGTGCAAGTGTCATCAGTCACTGCAACATAGGGTGTTAATCTTGTAAGTCTCCTGTGTCTCTTTGTTTTATATTGATGACTGTAACCAGTGCTATCATCTTGTGCAGCTGTAACGGGTAAAAAAAAATAATTAAACACTTTATATAAACTGCTGAATCTGGTACTGTGATTGGGACATTCTTTACCACAACATAACGCAGGTAAAGGAAAAACACCCCCACAAGTTTAATGATGTAGCACTGTCCTTACTTTGAGTAAGGACAGTTTTGCTTAAATAATCACTTAAAAAAAAAGAAGAAGTAAAACTAAAATAATCACCTGCATTCATGCATTGCTCAATGCCATAGTTTTCCTTTTCCACTGGAAGCGTGAGAGCACACTTTGTCCTTTCACTGTGAGCCATAATGTTGGAGACGATTATCTCCTCTCCGGATAATCCGAAGATGAGATTAGCCTCAGAAAGTATGGATTACAGGTTCATCTGCAGCCACAACGGTTTCCAAAAGAGAGCACACCAGTAATCAGCCTGCACATGCAGTATGATCTCATGCGCCAGGGTTTGTCTCACCATGCACATGAGCAAGACCTTGTGTAAACAAAGTATTGACCTGGGGAAACACTGTTTCTTTGTACTGTATGAGGGAAATATTGGATCCAGGTGCTGCTTGTCGTGCCTCGATGTTGACGATAGGTGCAGCTGGAAACGTGACTTTTGGGTAGTTCAGCCGTGAAATTTTTGAAGTGCAATTTCTCAAAAACATCATAACTCTAATTATTTTTATATTTAGTACAAATGATTACTCTGAATAAATAAAATCTTGGGGAATACCAAACTACCATTCAGCTAAGACCCCAGCTGAAAGCTGTCAAAGTGTGGTGACGTTGCGTATGGATCACCAAACTCAGGCCATTAAATCAAAACGTAGCCTCCGCTACAAGCAGAAAGTTGGAATAACATAGTCTCCTACTCAAATTTAAATCACGGGAAGTTTCATATCCTTATTTGTCCGTTGAAAAGAACAAAGTCAAGGCAAACTCTGCCTAGGAGCGGTATCTTGGAGACCTAACAAACTGACACCCACCCAAGGATTTAAAAGTCCTTGATTTAGCCCAGGATGGATTTCATCACATGAAAACTGTAATTCAGAAAGCAATAAATTTAGCATCATTCAGATAGATGCAAGTTTTGTTCTCAACAGAATTTTTACCGATACATAACCACTGAATGACCAAAATTAATCACCTTATATAAGGTTATAACTGCATGTCAAAACATATAATCAGCCTGTATGAAGTTTGTGTGTCTTCTCTCTCGACGCAGGCAGCTGAAAAACTAGTTATGAAATCTTATGATACTCAAATCAAACCACTAACTTTATTAACCAGGTCATCAACTGTCCTGCACGTTTTGTCTGCACACTTTTAGTGGGAACTGCAAATATTTGACAAACCAAATTATCAACAGGTACTATCACAATTTAGAGGATACATCCTAACTTTTACTCACCATTTCAGTAAATTGTTTCACGTGTAAATAAACCAGAGTTTTGTTGAAGATTGTAGAAGTATGCACCAAGTCAAGTACACCTTTAGAAACACAAACTGTTCTACAAAACCTTGTTACTATGTCATTGTAAAAGAAAAAGAAAACTGATATTGAAGCAATAGTGAGCTAAGTGGGACACTATCACAATACTAATGTAGATTACAATACAGACAAAATGCAATGAGTTGTTTTCTGTGCGTGTAGGACAAAAACAAATTAGTTTTCAATCAAACATGGCATTGATTTCCATGAAATATTAGACTGAGACTCAGTATTACCAAATGATTTCAGGTGGACGAACATTTCTTTGGATGTCTATATTCAGATATATGTATCAGATTTGTTGAAAACTGTTTGACCTGGAACTGTCATCCAGAGGAGCTCCAACCGTCAACTTGGTTCAAAATACCTCTCATGTCTCGTATACCACGGCATCCGACCCTGACAACTTCAAGCTATGCAGACCTCTGGAGATGCATTCAACATAACGTGGTCTTGATTTCAACCTGCTGCAGCATTCTTCATTTTTATAGCCAACTTCTGCTTCTCATCCACAAATCCCTCTCTGAGCATAATTTCAGTGATTCTGACAATTAAAAGTAATGTGTTGCCGTTTGTCCCTGTTAAGTTCCCCGGTCTTTCTCAGGGGTCGGTGCCAGGAGCTCCTTTCTCACTCATCGTGAGACCTGATGACTTTTGAGTTCTCTTCTCTGAGTGTGATTTATTCCACACAGATGTTTTACAATGAACAATTATGTCTGTGGAGTCAGTACTGTATATATATTTCTTTTATGTGGAGATTTTTTTTTTCCTCGACAGAGGAACCTGAGTCTGTTGTTTAAATATCTGCCTAAAATGTCCCATTTTCATAGTTTTGGACATTAGATGAAGTGGATGGTGATGATACTATTGCTGGACGCCTTTTTAGTTTTCCAGTCAGAGCTCATGCATGCGTTATGTTTTTTTTTTCCTTTTTTTTTTTTATCAGCTCAGTGTTTGTAAAATTTTGCAGCTCCTGTCACTTTACACGTCTTAACAGTTCCTTATTGAACTTATAAAAGCAATACTATAAATGTCATCTTCTTTTTATTGGGGCAACGTCCTATTATGTTCCTTAGCAACGAGTCAATACCATTCGTGAATTTTTACTCTTTTGTTTCGACCCTATTGCTTTGGTGACTGTCGTTGTGTTGGACAAACAGACAGCGAAAAGACGCTGTGAAATCCTGTGTCAAAAAACACATTTTGATTTGATGAGGCATTTGTTCCCAATTAAAAAAAGAGAGATTTTCCTACACTCAGTGACTTTATTTATGGTTGCACTGGAGACAATAAATCAGGAGTGTGAAAAACATGATTTTTTGCAGACTTTCTGTCAGCAGTGGCTTCAGTTGAGATGGATGAAAGCAAACAGTCTTCCAATGCAACGGTGCATTTACGATTTCTGTGGTTTCTGTAAGAACTGGCCAAACAAACTGTGTTTACGAGTTTTATTTTATAAGTCCAGTGTAAAACACACAGGGCGCTAGAATTGAGACGTTGCTGGTGATCCATTTTCATCATCTTTTTTGCTTTACGTTCAGTCTGGTCATTCTTTCTTTGCTGGTTCTGTTGCACAATAAATATAATATCAACTTTACATGAGCCTCTGTGGGACATCAAGGCTCCTCGCATTTTGATTCATCATCTACTGAACAAACAACATTTTCACAAAACAAAAACCTTTAATAGCTTAAGTGTAAATCTATGCTGCCTGCTGCCTAGTCTTTAAAAAAGTCTAAAATCAGTTCTGATAAATGAAAACAGCTCCTGCTTTCGCCATGTGTTCCGTATTTCTAGCATGTGGTAGGTTTTTCTTTAAGCCGAAGCCTAAGTTAAATTAACTAAATGTGGGAAAACAAAATAAAAAAAAAGGAGTAAAACCAAACAAAAGCCACAAAGATTCTGTCTGAGATCGAAACGATGTTCTTTCAGATGAAAGGGAAGTGCTTTCTTTGCCTTTTTTTCCTGAGTGCTTACCACGTTTTATTTTTTTGGTTGCTTCCTCCTGAAAAATGAAACAAACACTCACAAATGTATTTATTCATAGTCCTAATGTGACCCTAAAAGAAGCTTAAGCAACATTTTATACATCTTTTGAACTAATATTTGGCTTTGAGGTAAATTCTTATATGCATATTTCTTAAAACTTGGGATGATATTTAAGTTCATTAATATTTCCGACGCTCTTAACCATCACCACTTTTTGGGGAGTTGACAATTTAACAACTTTCCAAAATAGACATTTGTTTTAAATATTTAGAATTTTTTTTATTCATAATTTTAAACAACCCAAGCATGTGCTGTACTAAAGCTGCAAAAGAAAACAAAAATCCATATTGAGTGTACTTATAGGCTAAAACTAAGCCTCTGACCTTTCACCTCAGTCTCTTGTGCTCTCTATCTTTCACAAAGTAAATAGAACAGTAGCTCTTAAGTCGACCATTTGAAAGTATTTTTCCCCTTGTGTTTTTTAGTTCGATCGTAGTTGCTCTTGCTTTTCAAAATAAACCTGACTTTTCCTGTGGCATTTTCCAGAATAAAAAAGGGAAACTATGTACTTTACAGTAATTACGTTAGGTTATTTTAACTTAATGAGGTAAAAGAATTGACCTTGGTTGCTGCATCCTCTCCCTGGAGCGTCAGGTCTTTCCTTTCTGTCTCTGCAACACCCAGTGTAATGTTCATCGTGTCCGGCCACCGTTCATCACTGAGAACAATTCCTGTTAATGGATTAAACTTATTTGAATCCTGCATGAAGCAATCCCCAGTCGTACCCAATCTATGAGACTGTTACTTACTCACTACTTCTGTCCCAGCTTCTAGGAGGCAGTAAATATTTCTCTCTGACTACTTGCTGTGGTCGGCACTCAGAATCACACACTTTTTATGATTTTACATAAACCTAATATTCTTATGAACACAAGCATAATGGCTCATCCGAGAACTGGCAACGGAGGAATATTTTGCTGGGCAGCAAAATTTGAGGGGAAAAAAAAATTCTTGCAAAGATTTGTTGAGGTTGACACATTTCCAAATTATGTATTGCACATGGTGTTTTTCTATTTGAAAAATATTATTGAATCAGTAATTGCCATCACTGTTAAAGCTAGTATAAAACTAATATTAATTTCAGAACATCAGGTAAAACTACAAACGAAAATATTTTGTAATTTTGAGAAAATGTAGAACAAATACAAACACAAACATTGTAGTACCTCTGGAAGAATTGGTACTCTGAACTTCCTGCATTCAGGATTCGTATTGTTTTAGCAGGAGTAGATTAGGAAAGCTCAACCAGGTTAACTCTGAAGTAAGAGCAAATAGAAATAGTGCTGTGGCTTTGAGATATACATGTTTTTCACATCCAGTTTTGTAGTCTTATGTGGTTCATGATTTATTTTTATTTAAGTGCCATGCATAAGTGCTATGCACTCCATATAAAAAAAAAAATCATACAAAACAAGATGGCCCCATCCAGGTCACATGCTCCACTAAAATTTGATATTCTAACTCAACCAGGATCCAGCACTCATTTTCTTTTTTATGTTTTACAGACAAAAACAACAAATGTAAAAAAAAAAAAAAAAAATTCTACTATGCATCCAACTTAAAATTTTCTCCTCAGATTAGTAAAATACACGTTCATTTGTAAATAAAATCAGAGTACAGAGGACAGTAAAGAACAAAGCGGTCCTCATCTTCCACCATATTAAAATCACAACAAACCAGACTGGTTCAGGTTCAGTTCGTGTAAATTCAACCCAGTCAAGTCTAGTTACACACTGTTGAAGATGAACAGTCTAGTTCATCTTCAGCGTTATGACAGCTGATCATCCAGCCTCACTTTATCGCTGCAGATTTAACTTGTTTGTTAAGCCTGAAAACTAAAGCCCACTTTTGTACCCCCTTATTGTAAATTACAAGCATAGAGCAATTATCTATAAGTCTTAAAAGAACAGACACTGATCTGTCCTCCATGTTCAATTTGGTTTAACAAGAGCAATAAAACCATCCAATAAAACAGTGCCTTAAACAGATGAAAACAACTTTCAGCAGAAAATCTTGCAGACCTGAGTCATAACAGACTTTTGTCAACCTTTGACTTCTGTCAACAGGGGAAGAACCAAAAGAGTGATTCAAATTGTTGAGCATTAAGTGTTCACTGTGGATATACAGGACACAGTTTCTTAAAGCTGCAATGCCATTAGATAATAAACATAATAGAAAATACATAACTTAAGATTACAAAGTTTTTTGTCATGACTCCAGTGGTTCACATAATTTTTATTTAGCTTTTTTGTTTTTCTGTTTTTAGTGTACTCAATCATTTCATAGTCCAGTTTTTTATTCTGTCCTCCGTCTTTGATGGAAAGCATTCCAACCTCTAAGCTCGCTCTGTCAGAGTACTGACTGACTGGTAACTGTTGCGTACATAAACACCTGAAGCAGCATGTATAAAAGAAACATTGTCTCACTAAGACAATGTTTCACTTGTCTTAGTGCGGGTGTGTGAATTATTTGTGCTTGTAGATATAACCATAGAGAAACAAACAAAAAATGCCTTCTCAATTACTCTCTGCTCTGTGACTTAATTGCAATGTGACAGCGCTGCTGTTGTTACAGGTTTGGAATGCAGCATTTAATGAAATGCATGTCTGAAACTACGCTTTGTGTTTGATAAAAAGTCTGTTTCTGTTTGGCTTATGAGAGATTAAAGTCTCTCATAAGTCACTAGAGGCCTTTTGACCAATTTTTGATGTAAATATTGCCAAACTAGATGAAGTTATCATACTAATTTCACCTACACTATAACCAGAGAGTTTAATCAAAAGATTAAAATTAGTGCAGTTGATTTGTAGTCACCCTCACCAACCTGATACGTCACCATAATACACAAGGAGGAAGATGCTCTGTTTTTCTCCTTTAGAGAGTAAACTTCCCAGACGAATATTACTACAGAGCTCCACCATCTAAAATATAAAGCCAGAGAATTTCTGTGGTGGGATGAGGCCTTGAGAAGAGAGAGAAAAAAAGCTGAACACGTGTCGGTGTTGCTGTGCCAGCACACTACTGGGGTTGAAGCATTAAGAAAAACAAATTTCATGTGGACGACAGACAAAATAGTTGAATAACATGTTCAACATCCAGCCATTGGCCTAACGCCAAACAGTATTAGGACGATCAATCTTCTCATTTAAGACAACAGCAGAAGTGAGCAGAAGTTCCAACAAAATTAAAAATAAGCCAGGAAAATGCTTTGTATGGAAACAAAATAAAATGTTTCAAACAAACTGATATGCCAGCATTAATTTGAATATTTGGGATGAATATATCAGGAACCAAAAGTTCACATTTTTGTGACATTTGGCGAGTTGTTATAGAAATAGGAGGATATGATAATGTTTTTGTTACTTCTTTCGGTTTTACATTTTCTCTTTTCAGTTGAAACCTTATTAGGTAATATTCTCCTCCATCACTGTACCTGCATATCTACTCAGTATGTTTTTTCGAACATTTCTTTGTGTAATATCTGTTTTGGATGTCAGTGGCTGCATGTGGAAATTAGCTTTTGGAGCTTTAATCTGGTACAAAGCATGCTTCCCTTTTAGATTAATGCAGCATATGCATGGTCCCCATTTAATAAACTAAAAAAACAAACAAATAAATAAAACAACATTTCAGTTCTCATTAATTATAACAGAAATTGTATGTTTTTATTTATTCTGTCACTAACATACTGTACCTGTCGTGTAAAATATTCCTCAGGAATCATAACTTACAAAGTTATCATACCTGATAACAAACATTTCACCATTATGTTTGAAGTAATCTTAAATTTGACCAACATTTTTTTTCTCACAGGAAACATTATTGCTTTAGAGTGTGGAGCGCACTAAGGATTTGGGTGATGGCAAAATCAAACTTCTTCATTGAATTGGAAATATTTAAAATATAAATCTCACAAGAGTGTGACTAATTTTGGTCCAAACGGTGGAAGAGAACATGTTAGATGCTGGAAACGATTCGAGATTGAGGTTGGGGTTCACTAATGATTAAAACAATAACCTCTAACACATTAAATGGTTTAGATAAGCAGATTCATGTGTAAGACTGGCCCAGTCAAAGTCCACAAAGAGAGTGAACATATTTTCATAACCACAGATTTGTCTTCTAGAGAGACTAGAGCGTCTATTTCAGATAATACACTTGTTCAGTTATCCATCTGAAATACACGTATACAGTCAGACTCAGTTAATGATTATAAAGCTCAAATCAGGGGGAAGGCGACTTTGTCAAATAGACAAGTTTTGTTAAAGAAAAGAAAAACCCACATTCACAAAGCTCTACCTCTTTATAAATTGAAAGAAATAAGATAAATAAGAAAATATTTGAAAAAAACAATCATACGTTTTATGGCTAAAACAATACACACACAGCACATTCCCATCAGTATAAAAATTATGGATCAGCTCAGATGGAAATGTACTTTTTTTTCCCTTTTTAACTACTTCCCCAGACACACACACAACTTAGATTCCAGATGGCTTTTTGAAGAACTATTCGTCCTAGTTACTAAAGGAGATCAGTGGAAGAATGAAGGTTAAACATCCCTTCAGTTCGACTTGGGTTAGGACTCAGCGTAACCCGGCACATTGCATTTGTCTAAACTAGGACGCAGGGCAAAAAGCACGCTCTCCAACGTTGAGAGTAGCCACAACTAATTGCACTAAACACAGAACTTTTGCATTCGGTGTTTGCTTTTAGATTAATAAAATGGGTACAATGAAACTTAATGTGGCTGAAAAGTACAAAATTGTTTGGAAAACTAAACATTAGAAGCACAGCCCCTGCAGCTCCAAAAGCCATTACCTGAGGCTGGCCGTGTGTTTTCAGCAGCTGGAAACTATTTTAATGGGAAACACAGGGATGAGCAATAATAAAAAAAAAAAAGAGTTAAGAGCTACAACTTCCCTCCTCTCCAAGTCCAATTAGGTGGTGGCCTGTTTCTGTCTTTCAGCAGGTTCCCACTGATTCATGGTTTATCACTGCAGCAATACCACCTCTCCTCTAAGCAGAGAAACCTCATCAAGTCAGCCTTTAGGAGCTGACACTTGTGTTTGACGCGACATGCCAGCTCGTGGTGAGCTGAAGCATTATGGTTTAACTGCTTCTGGTAAATTGCAGAATAATGTGCTCGTTTGTAGCTAATGAAATGCGGCGAAGCATTAAGTCGATGGTTGGAGACGTGGCTCTGACTTGACTGCAGCTGCACGTGCAGTGTATCCACCATGTTTTGAGGACGCTTCCTGGCTTGTGCAGGTTGAAGTTTGGGCCTGTGGCAAAAATTCTCGGATGTGTATCACTTGTGTTTATTACCTCCTGACAATAATTCACGGAAGACGAGGATGTCTGATTGCATCCATAGGAACAAGGCCTGAAAAAGGAACGCTGCCGATAAACACTGGTAACTGTGAAACAGATGTGCAAGCGAACTTGTCTGACTTTTAATTTACTGCGTGTGTGTGAGTCATGCAGCTACTGCATTAAAGGATCAATCCCTTTTCTGCGGCTTAGTTTGACTACCTTCGCACCAGGAGCACCTGTTTCTCCAGCTGTGGTTTTCCCAGTTTTTTTTTTTTTTTAAAGTCGGATGTCAGGATCTGGTTTGAAATAGATTTAAGGGTTGGCCTATTTATGGAACTTCACCAGGCAAAAGGTTGTTTTTGATTGAAAGCGTCAAACAGAAATTTGTTCTGTTTTTTAATCTCGCTAGAATCCAAGGTGGTTTAGAAAATAGAATAGTTTCCATAAATGTATCTTTTTTTCTTATTGTTCCTCAGCTATGGGGCCTTCTTCGTCAAATGGCTTGTGATAAATTACCAACAGGATTTCTCATGGCTCTCTTCAAGTAATGACTTTTCTTTCACAGGTTTGTGGAGTGCTCAAAAAAATAGTTGTACTGTCAACAGATTCTCCCACCCAAGCTGCTTTGCTCTCCCAGACTCTAGGTTTAGGTAGATCCTCATGTCTTTATAGATTGAAATTGTGCCGTATTCTTTCCTTTTTTCCCATGATGGGTTGAACAGCGAGATGTTTCAAAGCTCTCCATATGACATGCAAGCCTTGTTTCAAACAAGGGAATTAAAGGTCGACATGTACATGATAAGAACTGCACAAACGTGGAGCTTTCGTCATTAAAGCCTCTTGGAAGTCATGAGCATGACTAACTATTTCCACAGACATTCATTTGTATTTTTGAAGTATTCCTGCAAGTACTTGATGGTTCTCATTAATCATAACTTTGAACATGTTCCAGTTACTGTTGTTGTGCAGAACAGCTTTTTTTTTTTTCGTAAATCTCCCCAGCAGAGCAGAATTTCCGTCTGACTGTGAATGACTCAGTGTTGTTGTGATCAGAAACATGGTAAACATTTGCTGGCTAATCTATCCTGAGTCTTCCTGATTGAGTTGGTCCAAAAGTACTCCGACGTGTCCTGGACTCAGGCTGGTCGCCGTCTGAGAACGAGAGTTTGACGCTAAAAACAAGACACCTCTTTGAAGGCGTCTGTTTCATGACGACTGTAAACAAACACTGTTGTTGGAACTAAAGATGTGTACAGTAGAAATAGCCGAGATATGTGCATTACACAGCAGTCATCCAGAACTGGGATCGCTGAGCCACTCAAGTACAAATCTGAGTCGCTACACAAGCATCAGATTTTCACCAACTTGGACCTCGTAAATTTCAGTTTCAAGTGAACATTAAATTGCTTCAATGTAGTCAGCATCATATTTGCGTCAGACAGACATTAATTATGTCACTGCATGTGGTTAAACAAAGAACACAGCGTTCTCCGCACAGCTCTGTGTTGTAACACCTAAACAAATATCTTTTGAATCAGTCTGAATATCTGAATGATTTATTCTTTTATTGTCCGAGTTGTGAGTGGTTCCTACGTCAGACATTTCCTCATATCTCTCTTTATTTCTCTACAGGACCCACATGTAATTTGAAATCGTGCAATCATAAAGTTCCCTAAATGCCCGCCAAAACACTATTACGAGCGTGTCTTGCAGTTTTATGGTGTTCAACAATTATGGACTTGAAGTAAATGATGCTCCAGCAGCATTACTTTTCTGCACGTCTGTGATTGTAGCACCAGTGGGTTTATTTCCAGCTAAGCCAAGCTACTGCTGAGATATCGGACGTGTTAAAAATTATGTGGAGTGTTGCAGCATTGAGATACTGAAAGGAAGCATAGTTTACTTAGATAAAGGCAGATGTTGCAGAAATGACTTGATAATAACAAGACTTTGTCTCATGTTACAGCATACAGATGTTCTGTCTGCGCTAATGACGATGTGCTCACCTCAGAATGGTGAATGTGACTTCAAAGGCAGGCCAGTTTGACCTTTTTACGTACTGACTTTTACAAGAAGCCTTTTGAGCACCTTGGGTCACTCAGAGAGGGCACAGAGAAGTAACCTTTATAAACCACTGAACCATGAAAAGAGAGCATTTTTTTATTTGGATTAAATAGAATAAAGTTTATTTGGACCCCATAAACCTTAGAAGAAGAAACCCTTGTAAAATAAAAAGATTGATTGATTTATATTATGTAGAATCATTTTGTATTTTGATATTTTGAACCATAATAGATTAAAAAACACTATCTCCTTATCTGCATACATAAAATAGTCATAACATTTGATTAGTTCTGTTGTGAAAATAAAAAAAATATATACGTTAAAAAATAAAACAAAATGCTGTTGACTTTGTCTACCAATTTCTAATAACATTTTTGCCAAAGTTGATAACAGGGGTATAATGTAAAATCAACTTTTTTGACCTTTTTATAATATATTATTTTCACATCAAAAATATTTCTGGAGTGCTGCTTTATTTTTTTTTCAATAATGTCTGAGAAAACCATCAGGGGCATTTACAAAGCACAACCTAAACCTTCTCCTGATAAAGTATGTTTGTTTTTATTATGTTTCTTAAAGAGACAGAGGAAAATTTCAAGGTGTGAAATTGCAAAGTGAAATTTCTTAAGTCATCTTTGATATGCACAGCATTTTTATAACCACTGAAGGTAACATAGTTACTTGACCGTGCTATAAAATGGCACTGTGTGCCTGGAAAACACATAATACCGCCCCCTTAAGAGCCTCTGTGGACGGCGTAAATAGCCACAGGTGGCTCTGGAGCTGCAGCTTGCATACCGCTGGATTGATGTCTGAGCTCAGATGGTTTGGTGATTCTTAAGACTGAAATGTTCTTCTGGTGCAGCAGCAACACATGGCAAACTTTACACTCCACACCTAAATGTGTATGCTCCATGCAAAATGGGAACACATCAAAACTGACACTCACATGTAAAAATGTAATTTTGAGCTTCATTTCTTTATGTTCAGACTCAGGTTATTTGGTGGGCTGTGTTCATAATAATAAATGTTGTTATACAATAGCCTACAAATTTCATTCTGATTGTGCAAGGCTGTGATTAAGCTTGTAGTTCCTTTAAAAGGCATATTTTTTATAGTTTTGCTTTACTTTCCCATGATTTATTAATAAATAAACAGTCCCTGCTCCTGCAGCGGCCTTCCATCTACAGACGAAAAGAGACAGATGAACCTCTTTGGACACCTGGTTAGAGTTAGATTCATAAATACATCTCTTACGAGGTGAAACAAGGACTGCTCACTAAGCTGAAACTGCTTAGTGTCTTTTTGTCATCTATCACATACTGATTTACTCTGGATGTTGTCCATGGAAACTCTCCATTGTTCCAGTTTGACTTCACATTCAAGCTCGCAAAGGACTGATAGGAAAACGAAAAGCCGAACCGATACAGTATAGTATAGTTATTTTTTACGATCAGGGATGAACTGCATTAAAAGAGTAAAAATCTTTGTTTTTCTTTTGTTTTGTTTTTTATCTAAAGCCATTCATTTTATTCTGTTCAATCCAAGTTTTATTTCCAGTCACAAAACAATAAATACCAGAATTTTCTGTAATAACATTGGGTGAAATGAACCTCGTTATCAGACTGAACCCACCTGGTTATTTTTGAGTCATCTCCAAACATTAAACTATATTCAACTCACACAAATATTATAATAAATAAAATACTAACATATTCTGAGCATAAAGACATCAAAACAATTTGTGTTTTCACTGTGTTCATCCTGATCTACTCTGCAGGACCTGCATACCTGATGCTCCAATATAAGCCTTTATTTCCGTGTGTATCTACAAAATCTGTTTTTCTCAAGTTGAATAGTTTCCAACACGCTGAAGTACAAAAAATGATTCTAGCGCAATGATTTGTGATTTTAGGAGAACATGTGTTATGTAAAGCATTCCTGTTTTTACCATTGGTAAAGCTGTAGCTTCCTCTTGAATATGCTGTGTTTTGAATTCAGACAGTTAATAGGCTTTTGGAACCGTGGAGAATCCAGCCAATAATGTAAAATATGGATGGTTAATAAAACACCTCGCTGGCTCTCAGTTTATGTTTGCTTTAACTTACTGTTCCTTGCAAAAGTACTCATACCACTTAAACTTTTCACATTTTGTCACACATTCGGCGTAACTTATTGGGTTTTATGTGGCAGAACAACACAAAGTCGTTCATAATTGTAAAGCAGAAGGCAAATGATACATGGTTGTCACTTTTCACTGTAATTACAGCTGCAACTGTAGATTGATTTTCACATTCCTCATTTGTAAAGAGAGCATTTGTAAACATTTTCAAAAACTTTCAGTTTGATATAGGAGCGGACTTTAACTGGACCATTGTAGCACATAATCATGCTCAGATCTAATCTATTCCAGACAACAATAGCCACATGTCTTGGGGCTTGTGTGTACATAGCCAAGCCTTCTAGAAAAAAAGTTATTTCAGAAGAAGAGTGATGTTTACTGAGGCAAATATAAAGACTCTACAGTGGGCATCTCAAATTACAGTAGATGGGAATCTGCTTTAAAGGATCTGAAGTGTAAAGAGCAAAATAATGGCAAACAAAGACCTCGATTCCACAACTCCTCTAAACAGCTCTATACAAACGTAATTTGTGTAATTTGATTGTTATTATGAGCTTGTAAAACTTGAATGCATGCTGAAGGGGTATTTCAGCCATTTGATTCAGGACACATATGACCAAAGAAAAACCTAAAAGTCACTGGACAACTGGATTGAGATGTTTGTGACCACAGCTGTACATGTTACAGCATTTAACATGTTAAAGTTGATGGCACTGCAGTTATAAAACATCTGAATAGTTATAGCTTGCTTACTGGGTAAAAAATATTATTATTTCGCTAGTAAATCTACAGCAGTATAGCTGGAAAAAAAAAATCCCCGTTTTGCAATAGTTTAGTCAAAGTCCAGACCTCAAGCAGATTAAAATGCTATTATGAGATCTGTGAGTTTGTGGGTTTATGAATGTAAAGCTGCAAACCTGATTGAACTGAAGCAGTGATGCACAGATTAGTCAATCAAGTCATTTTAAAAATAATTATACTTGTACTAGAGTTTTTAAAGTCAGGTTTATGTCTGGGTCACCTTGCAGTTCTAGCTTGATTCAATTTTCAATATTCCATCTGATCCTCCTGTTAAAATTGGCTGCTGTGAGTAAAATTATAGAGAAGTGATTAACAAGGCAGCTCTTTTTCTGTATCTCTGCTGAATCACCAACATACTGTAGATAATTTCTAACACTTCAAAAAAAAAAAAAGTTGATGATGTGTATCTTTTGAATGTTTATCCTACAGGAAACCCAGAATACTAATGGAGGCTGTTTTTAGAGTTACTTATGTCTACCTCCAGAGAGTGGTGATTCACTGTTTGATCAGTGAGTCTTTAGGTAAGACAATATATAAACTAAACTAGCCATTTCTTGATCACAAATCTTCAGCTATTGCTTTTTTTGTCAGTTGTTGAAATTATTGTTTGGTGAAACGCAAAACAAATTGTGTAAAAAGTGACAATTATGCGAAGCTGAAATATGTGTTATGTATTCCTGTGAAATTTCCAGATTATTACTTTAATTCTGGGGATTTGTTTGAGATCCTTTAAGCTGTCAGCTTTAAGCTGCTGGCTTCATCCTCCCATTTAATGTGGTAATTTATCTCTCTGAGCACTCCAATGTCTAAAATATGTGAACTCTTGCACAGGCACAGAAAGCATGCACACTTCTACAGTCAAGCACACAAAATGAGAACCACATTGGACATTCGGCGTCTGTGTCATGCCCTCTGAGACAGATTTAAATTGGGTGATATATGATTCCTGCTCTTTTCCTGTCCTGTTGTCTTTCTAAATGTCCTTGCTTTATCACTTCATCCCCCACTGCCTTCCAGAAAATGACTGCTCATTAACACATGGAGGCTGGCAAAAACTCTCTTTTTTGCGGGTGTGGTGGGGATCTTGACAATAGGGTTGAGGGTCTTGTGTTTTTAAAGGATTTGTGGTTAACACTTTGACCTCATAAGAAGATAGCTTTTGATTTTGGCTTTGTAGACATTTTGGTATACAGTCTGAATACATTCTGTCATTTTTCAAGAGGGAGTATTAGGTCAACTTGTGATTCCAAACGCATTTTTTCCGCTGCGTTATCTCATGTCTCTTTTGTTATGATGGATACTGTTGCTTTGTCCCTGCAATAACTAGTACTATGTGCAAGCTAATTTTGCTTGCAAAATACAATATGTGGTGGAAAACTAACAGTGTGCATGTCCTTAAACATGCCATCTTGACAGCAATATGTGATGGTGGCATCATTTTATGGGAATGTGTTTCTTTAGCAAGGAAAGTGATGCTAGTCAGAGTTAATGGGAAGATGGATAGAGCTAAACATGAGGCAACATTGGAGCAAAACCTCAAAGAAGCCACAAAGGACTTAACACTGAGGATGGAGGTTCGTCTTTCAGCTGCAATGACCAGAAACATGCAGCCGGAGCTGCAACTAAACTATTTAGAGCCATGTATATTCATGTGATACTAGATAACCCTTTTGGTACTAAGCCTCAAAACTCCACCTGGATATTTTTGCTTATTTTAATTGTAAAAAATTCTTTAAATGTCCTGTGAGTAAATACTTTTTCCCAGTTTTCGATAACAACTGGAACTTTAAATTTACAGTCTATTAAATTGTCTGAAACCAATTGTAGACAAATTGTATAAATGGTTTCTAATTGAGAATTTGCAACAAGTTTTGAACATTTCTGTTCAGTGATGCTACTTATTCAACCTGAGCTAATTCACAAAGGAAATGATCAAAAACATGTTTTCTCTGTAAACCTAGTGGGGACTAATAATAAACAGGCATGGTGCTGTGGTTGCAGAGAAGGATAAACCTACAAAGTACTGATTCAAGGAAAACAAATATTAATTCATTCCAAACTTCCAGATAATTTTTTTAAATTAGAAAATCTTTTTCCCCCCTCCACTTCACTATTACTACTTTGTGGTTGTCCATCCTGCTGGAGCAATTATAAATATTTTTTTCTCAGACATCCCCTTTCTCGCCACTGCTGCTGTAGAGCACTGGTACCATGCAATGATTTCACAATTTTAACTTAAAACAAACAGCACCCTCCTCTGAGTCATCTTTACCAGCAGTTCTTACATTGCTTTGGTGTGGAGAGCCTCAAATAGTTCCTTCAGCTCCTCACGTTTTGTCCTGGGACTTAACGAGAAGCAATGAAACAAAACACCTGGGTTGTCTGAATAAGACTGTTAAACAACTGTGAACAATTGTGTGATTTCATCTGATTGGTTGGGAAATCTGTCCGGCTCGATATAAACATGAACTGTTACGCCAATTATGTATCCCTGAATTAGAACGTTTTTGGAACATTTGTCCATGTATAATATACACAATTGGGAACCTATTTACTGTACTTTAATGAGGTTTCAAATGTTCTAACCTGAAAAACAACAAAAACTGAACACAGTTAAATGTTCAGTCATTTGTCTCAAAAGTTGCTAATGACCAAACACAGTGTGACAACAGGACAGTGGTTGCCATGGTTTGGCATGATAGTGGAAAAAAAAAGAAAAAAAAAAAGAGCATCCATATTTTAAAGTCTGCAGCAGTTTTTTCTTCAGCTGGTATGGAAACCTAAATCTTACCAAGACATTCAGTTAACGATCTCATTGTTTTGAAAAGTAAGAAAATACTCTCCGTATTCAAAGTTACTGTCTTCTAAATGAAGAATCAAAACTGAGCTGGGAGTAACCTGCTGCTCTTGGCTTCAGCTGGACACATTTTCCAGCTTCCTGCACAGACTGAATGCAAACGTTACAGAGAAAAAGTCATGATCCTACAGTTTTACTATGTCTGCCTTATAATGGAAATTGATCGGACAGATTTTTTCCATTTTAAGATTGTAGATTGGGATTTTTGGATAAGCCACATAAAGTCATCCCCTTCATTATTTTCAAACCAAATGCAAAAACATTTGAGTTTGTGGGACTACTGCCTTTTTCCCTATTTCTGATACAGTTTTTTGGCTGACTGGTCTACATGTTGGCAGATTCTCCTGAGTGTGTGTCAAAAATGTATCCCATGGAGAAAAGTGAGAACAGATCAGAGATGAGAAAAGCAGAAAGAGAATAACTTCCCTGATCCTTTACCTAAAAGCCTACTCACACCTGACTATCCATGGATAGAAGTAGAAGAACAAATAGATTTATAATCAGGTCCTTCCCTTAATTGCAAATCACTTATTACGTACACAGTTTAATAAAATTCCAGAGAAAACATCAACCAAATTGAAACCAAACATCAAGTTTTTGCTTTTCTCTATGGTGGGAAAGCTCATGAGAAAATTCCCATAAACTGGGATAACTAGCGACTTTCTATCTTTTCTTCTTCACATGTACTCAAACGTATCGCTCATGAAAATTTTTATTTTCATGACTGAACTTGAGAAATGTATAAAAAAAGATAAATGAAATCTGACATAAGTGCACTCAAGGTAAAAGTACTAATAGGAAAATCACACATTCACAATACACTTCATAAGGTGAAGAGATACATGCTGATTTGTCCAGTGAGGATGAGAAAGAGAAGCGTTATCATAGAGCCCTAACTTGACAAACCTAAAGTGTCTGTAGTTCACCAAAGTGCTGAATAAGCACTTGTGACAAAAATTCAAATGGTGAAAACTAAAATTGTGGTAATTTCCCTAGATGTTGTAAATATTCTTTGCATCACTACTCCAACATGTTAGCATCCTCATTTTTCCCACATTAACGTTTCCAAAATACCTGTCAGTAGGGAGCCAAGCAGGGATTGTGTGAAATATGACAACAATAAATAGAAGGAGCTGAAAGTCTCACTTTCCAACACATAAGGCAATGTTTTATACGAGGCAATATTTTACGTTATATTTTTAATGAAGTCACAGTCCATCTGTCAGTTTTTTGTTTGTTCCAAAATAAAGCTACACAGTAGGAAGTAGGGAGGAGTTAAAATACTGATGTGTTTGTAGTCAAACACTCATTCATTTGGCTCTTACACTGAGCAAAAACAAATTGTAGTTACTGCTAAATATATTGAGAAAAATCCATCCGTCCTCTTTCTAACACCAATTCATCCTTGGGAATTATTGGATGCCTGCCTCCACACGTTCCCATTGTGACAGAAAAGTTTGTTTTAAAGTAACCTTCATCGAAAACAATAAAATAGCTGATTGTGGTTTATTTAAAAGCTATCAACATTTTTAGGTTTTCTAGCACCAAAACGAGACGAAATATGCCCGTTAGGGTGACTCGGTTCATAATTATGAACGGCATGCATGTGTTTGTGAATGCTGATGTTTTTGGAGTCATATTATCCTAGACACCAATTATTCATAAATCACCATTACCACGCCTGTCAAAGCAATTTTTTCATAACATGTTTTGGGGCAAGAAAGCTGAGCAGTGGTCTGGGCATGAGTCCATCAGGTTAAATGTTTACCAAAATGTCATAAAGTCTTTTTCGCTATTGAAAGATGAAATGATGACTACAATAAACAAAAATGGATGTAAAAAAGAGAAGAGGAATTACATCAGTGGAAACACAACGGTGATTTAGAAGGAGACCTGAGAGAGAAATACAATGAAATATGGATGAAACAAGTTATAGATTGGAAAATAAATTAATTAAATTACAATGTAAAGAGTTTTCTGGTAATAAAATAAATGTTTTAAAGTACATGCTTTGGTTTGATTATTTTCAAATAATCAAACCAAAATATTCAAAAAAAGCATTTTTTGAATATTTTTTTTTAGAATAAAACAAAAAGTCAAATGAGTTTGAGACTCACAGCGAGACTGTCCAAAAGTTTCAATATTTGAACAAAGCTTATACATGGGAAGGCAGTCAATATTGTAACCAAAACAGAAAAGCCCAAAAATCAATGAAAAGAAAAATAAAACTGCATAAGAGACTTTCTAAAAAGTCCAAGTTCTCCAAAACATAAAAAAAGTTGTCAGAAAAAATATACATAATCTATATCCATCTAAAAGATTGTTTTTAAATATGGCACAGCAATAATTATGTGCTTGAAAACTTGGTAACTTTAAGTCACATATACACTTCACTTTTATGTTTCACTATGAAACATTTGAAAACTGCCATGCATTCATAAGATTTGCTCTAAAAATACAAAACTGTACACTCGACTTCCAAAAAGTTTGAGCTCACTGAATATTTTCTTCTCCAAAGTCTCGGGGATCATCGTGATGCTTTTTGGGAAATGTGAGACGAGTCGTGGTGGGCCATTTCCCCCAGGCTCTGTCATATTGTTGAATCATGACACGAAACACTAATTTTAACTGAGGCAAGTGAGGTCTGCAAGGCTTCAGATGTTATCCTTGGCACTTTGTTAATCTACTGGGTAAGTCATTGATGCACTTAGGTAGTAATTTTGACAGGCTGGCTTCTCCTGGGAAGGTTCATCACCTTTGTGGATAATGGCTCTCGCTGTGGTTGAAAGGAATCCCAAAGCATTAGAAATTACATATTTTTTAACCCTTTCTAAACTCATTGGTTTAAGTGCCTTTATATCTTATCTGTTTTTGAATTGTAATTTTTATATTACAGGTTTTGTAGCAAACAGGTTTGAGAAAGTGAATAAAAATGAGAAAAGGTTTACTGAGCTCACTTATCGTACAAACTTCCATGGAGTATGAAGCAATTGCTTTTTGTATTTACGCAGGTTAACTTTGGCTCATTTGTTTAATAATCGAAAGCATTGTTAGGTTGAAAATGCACAAACCCTTGAAATCAACAAGGGGCAAATACTTTTACAGTGTACTATATTTCATTGAAGTTCAACTTCAGTAAATACATAGAACTATTTTCCTGCCTCATAAACTCAGCACTGGGCCGCACAGTGGCGCAGTTGGTAGAGCTGTTGCCTTGCAGCAAGAAGGTTCTGGGTTCGATTCCCGGCCCCGGTCTTTCTGCACGGAGTTTGCATGTTCTCCCTGTGCATGCGTGGGTTCTC
>CAEGAE010028812.1:0-36912 GCA_903067095.1 Girardinus metallicus | reverse complement strand
ACCATCAGAAAAAATAAAGCTGGATTCCATTTGAAAAATCAGTCTTTTATGAAAACCTTTCGAGTTGTGTATGACAAACGCAGACTGTTTTCTGACGGAAAAACCCTCCCTTTTGGCTATTAAAGGCACAAAATAAATCAATAGTAGAGAAACACGCTAATAAGAATCAATGAGTCATACATTTTAATATTCTTGCTTTGTTCATGACAGTTGATTAAGATGGAGAGCCTGAACATAAATTATTAACACCATAGCAGTCAGTTTTTCATAATTTCCTCTGTGTTTCAGGAGGAACCATTGACATCACTGTTCATGAAGTCCTTGAAGGAGGATTTCTGAAGGAGCTGCACAAAGCTTCAGGAAATGATATGGGAGGACAAACTGTGGACAGAAAATTTAAAGAGTTCCTCAGAGACATATTCTCTCCTGAAATCTGGGATGAATATGAAGAAAAGTATCCCAGTGAGGTTAGAAGAATTATGTATGACTTCACACTTTTCAAAAGAAAAGACGAAGATATGGAAATGACCTGTCCACTGAATCTAGGAATGATGGCTCAGAAAAAACAGGACATGGAAGAATACTTTAATCGAGTTCAAGGAGCATCTTATGATGAGGGAGCAATCAAAATATCAAAGCAGAAACTGAGATCTTTCTTTGAAGAGAGTTTGTGGAGCATCACTCAGAATCTCAGAGGTATCTTGTACCAAACAGAGAACACTAAATACATTCTGTTAGTGGGAGGTTTTGCTGAAAGTCAGATACTACGGAGACACATTACTGATGAGTTTACCGAGAACTGTAAAGTTCTGTGTCCTTTTAGGCCCCAAGAAGCCATTTTGAAGGGAGCTGTAGAGTTTGGAAGAAACCAAGGTGCAGTGGCATCAAGAAAAAGTGACTATACTTATGGAGTACATCTGTCAGAGCGATTTAAGAAGTCGAAGCACAGGGAGGACAAGAAATACAAAAACAAAGATGGCATCTTCTGTGGTGATCTTTTTGGCAAATTAGTTGAAATTGATGAAGATGTTGGTTGGAATGAAACCAAAGAGCTCACAGTATATCCTTTAGAAAGAGACCAGACACAAATAATTCTTGCATTTTATCGTACAAAGAAAAAAAATCCCATGTATGTGGATGAGACAGATGTAGAAAAAATTGGCTCATTTGTTGTTGAGTCACCTGACACTACACTTGGTCTGGACCGTCAGATTGATCTAGAAATAAAGTTTGGCTTTACAGAAATTACAATAACAGGCACTGACAGAGAGTCAGCCTTGGTACGCACAGTCAGTCTAAACTTTATGACAAATTAACTTCTTGGACTAGTTTTTTGTTTTAGTGTAACTTTGTCCATATTTTACAGGTAATTGAAGCATATCTAAGAAACTTCTTTAAGGATATAAATGGTCGTTTTTGACTAATTTATATTTCTTAATAGAAGGCATTAATATTGCCTTATGTGGTATCATTTTTGTCAGCAGAACCTGAACTTTGTAAACTTACACTTATTTTTTTTTTTATTTTGGATATACTGTGATTGCAAATTAGACCTTGAGTCACATAAAAACATAAAATCCGAGTTGGAAAATTTTTTATTTTTTCACTGTGAAACCCACAAATATTCACAACAAGTGGTTTAAATAACTTAGAATGACAATGTATATTGTAAATTTCTTAAACTGATGTAAAAATATTGCAAGCAACACAGTTTTAAAAAATGATTAGCATGAAACTAAAGGCAATTTCTCACTTGTTTGTATACAACTTTTGACAAAACACTGTAGTTCAAAACAAGATGCCAAAAAATGTGTAATTGTGGCAAATAAATAAATAAGGTCTTTTGGACAATGGGGAAATATGCTTTTCTACTTTAACTCCCGGAGTTAGCCATGGCTGGGACCTGCTTACTAGTAGCTGCTGGGGGAGTGGCTCTGCCTCACCACATGGTGATTGACTCTTTGCAGCTGTGCAGCACCACCATTCCCCTGATTTGGATCTCTGAGATGCTGCGTCTGAGCCCGTTAGGATCTCAACGTACTCTTAGTTCCTATGATTCTCTTTGTCAGTTGCTAATACGAATCTGCCATCGTCATCGTGGCAATCCTCAATGTAAACTGTGCCACTCCGGATGTGAGTTTCCCTCAGAGTGCCACTGCCTACTGCGCGTTCATTGTTCACATAATCCTTTATATACAGAACAAAAACAACTAAACTAAAATCAAATTAGTTTTGCTCGCTGCTCGCTCCAATATCAAAACCTTCCATCAACGTCGCGATCTCGTTTTTGCCGCTACTCCATTCGCACCGCTACTCTGTTACGCTTCTTGTTTTTACTCTTTTCATTTGGTGACTCCCTTGTTCTGCTGGGGGACTTCAACGCTCATGTGGGCAATGACAGTGAGACCTGGAGGGGCATGGTTGGGAGGAACAGCCACCTGATCTGAACTCAAGTGGTGTTCTGTTGTTGGACTTCGGTGCTCATCACGGATTGTCCATAATGAACACCATGTTCAGGCATAAGGGTGTCCATATGTGCACTTGGCACCAGGACACCCTAGGCCGCAATTCGATGATCGACTTTGTCATTGTTTCGTTGGATCTGTGGCCATGTGTCTTGGACACTCGGGTGAAGAGAGGTGCGAAGCATGAGGCATGAGAGGAGTTTGGAGAGGGCATGGAGAAAGATTTCCACACGGCTTCGAGGCGATGCTGGTCCACCATCCAGCATCTCAGGAGGGGGAAGCAGTGCAGCACCAACACTGTTTATAGTGGGGATGGTGTGCTGCTGACCTCGACTCGGGATGTTGTGGACCGATGGGCAGAGTACTTCGAAGTCCTCCTCAATCCCACCAACATGCCTTCCTTGAGGAAGTTGGCCCAGGCGACTCTGGGTCGGGCTCTCCAATCTCTGGGGACAAGGTCACCGAGGTGGTTAAAAAGCTCCTCAGTGGCAGGACCCCGGGGGTGGATGAGATTCGTCCTGGGTTCCTTAAGGCTCTGGATGTTGTAGGGTTGTGTTTGCTGATGCGACTCTGCAATATTGCATGGACATCGGGGGCAGTCCCCCTGGATTGGCAAACTGGGGTGGTAGCCCCACTGTTCAAAAAGGGGGACCAGAGGGTGTGCTCCAATTACGGGGGTCACTCTTAAGCCTCCCTGGCAAGGTCTATTCAGGGGTCCTGAAGAGGAGGGTCCGTCGGATAGTTGAACCTCGGATTCAGGAAGAGCAGTGTGGTTTTCAGTCTGGTCGTGGAAGACTGGACCAGCTCTAAACCCTCAGCAGGGTCCTGGAGGGTGCATGGGAGTTCGCCCAACCAGTCTACATGTGTTTTGTGGACTTGGAGGAGGCATTCGACCATGTCCCTCGGGAAGCCCTGTGGGGGATTTTCTGGGAGTATAGGGTACCGGGCATGGGCTGTCAGGTCCCTGTATGACCGGTGTTAGAGTCTGGTCCGCCGGCAGTAAGTCAGGCTCATTTCCAGTGAGAGTTGGACTCTGCCAAGGCTGCCCTTTGACACTGATTCTGTTCATTACTTTCATGGACAGAACTTCTAAGCACAGCCAAGGCATTGAAGGGATCTGTTTTGGTGGCCTTAGGATCGCATCTCTGTTTTTTTGCGGATGATGTGGTCCTGTTGGCTTCATCAGATCGTGATCTGCAGCTCTCACTGGAGTGGTTCGCAGCTGAGTGTGAAGCGGCCGGGATCGGGATCAGTGCCTCCAAATCCGAGGCCATGGTCTTGTGCCGGAAAAGGGTAGAGTGTCTTCTCCACGTCGGGGGGATGTCCTTCCCCAAATGGAGGAGTATCTCGGGATCTTGTTCATGAATGAGGGAAGAAGGGAGCGGGAGATTGACAGGTGGATTGGTGCAGCATCTGCAGTGAAGTGGGCGCTGTACCGGTCCGTCGTGGTAAAGAGAGAGCTGAGCCAAAAAAGCGAAGCTCTCGTTTTACCAGTCAATCTACGATCCCACCCTCAACTATGGTCATGAGCTTTGGGTCATGACTGAAAGAACGAGGTCCGCAGGGTGTCTGGGCTTTCCCTTAGAGATAGGGTGGGAAGCTTGGTCATCCGGGAGAGACTCAGAGTAGAGCCACTGCTCCTCCACATTGAGAGGAGCAAGTTGAGGTGGCTCGGACATCTGGTCAGGATGCCTCCTGGACACCTCTCTGGTGAGGTGTTCCGGTAACGATCCATCGGGAGGAGGCCCCGAGGAAGACCCAGGACACGCTGAGAGACTATGTTTCTCGGCTGGCCTGGGAACGCCTTGGGATTCCCCTGGAGGAGCTGGAACAAGTGGCTGGGGAGAGGGAAGTCTGGGCCCCCCTTCTTTAGCTGCTAACCCAACCCCGGATAAGTGAAAGAAAATGGATGGATGGATGGCTTTGATCCATTTGTCATACAAAGTAAAAATGAACATCTGAATAAGTATCAATGGCTTCATTAAAACCATATCATGACAGTCAGGTGTCATGATCCCATGGAGTTGGAGTTTTGTTGCAACTTTCATTTTTGGTTCCATTCTTCATCTTTAACCCTGTTCTGCTGGGTTATTTCCCTGTGTTTCTTGAAATAAGCTCTGGGTGAGTTATTTTCTGTAAACTCCCCAACTTGTCCAATCATGCTCACCTTTTGATGCCAAGCCAGTATTCTATCGGTTCTGATTGCACATGTTGGTTGTTCTTATTCTAATTTCATGTGTCCTGGTATTTACATATCCACCTTTCTTAAGCATATTTTTACCACAAAAGATTGTGCTGTTCCCTTTTCTGCATTTGGATCCTACTCCACACAAGAACAAGATACTGGGTTATTCAAGAAAGTGGCTTATATTAAAACACTAACAAGTGTTTAATTTCCCTTTGCAATCAATAAAGTATTTTTTTTTTATTGAAGAGTTAACATCATACTGTAGCCAAAGATTGCCCAAATCTGTTTTTATATAGTATCCAATTAGCTTTTTACACAACTGATAAACACAGGTTAAAACACAGAAGACTTGATTCATCCACTGGAGCTGGAGGAGTGTAATTAATTAATTATAATGACGAAGACTTAAATTGTTTTCTGATGGTACATGCACTTAAATAGTAATGGAAAAGACAGCAATCAAAATCAATGCAAGCCCCGGTCAGAAAGAAGAGAAAGTCTGTTGTTAGCTGTGCCAAATGAGCCTTGTCATTGATGCAACTAACTTTCTTCAAGTATGAGTTTGTAGAGTTGAGAATGTTCATAGAGTTTTTAGGGTTCATATGAGTTCAAGCATATGAGTTCAAGCATGGGGAGTCCTGGTCTGAAGACTCCTGTGTGTTGGAAGCAGTTTTTTTATGCAGGCAAAGCTAGTTTAGTGAGATGGTGTGCATAGGCTGTATCAACCTTCTACCATAGGACAAGCTCATTTGTAAGGTGGGAACTCCCAGCTGGGGCAGTTGGTTAGTTCGCCATCCACAAACCTCCACGCTGATTGACAAGATTAGAGGAAATTAGTGGTGTCCTGATCAGGGTCGCCATATAGGGGGGAAAAGTTATGACAATTCTAAGGGCCCCTGACCAACAGGGGGCCCTCCACAATGTATTTATTTATTTTTTGTTCATAGAAATTAAAAAAATATTGAGGTCCTGTCAATTACAAAATTAACCACGTTGTCTTTTCGAAAATTGTTTTTAGCAGTAAAAATTTTATGTTCCCACTCCAAGACCAACTTTGATTTTATGCACCAAGTTTCTTGAATATGCTTCCTGTTCACTGTAAGAGTGCTTCCACCCTGAGCCGGTGTGGGTTCCACCCCTTCATTCCTTTAGCACCTACTTGGAGTTAAGGCAGCTCCTCAGAATCATGGTAGCTCAGAAATTTTGTCATGTGGCTTGATGTTTCTTAACTGGATGGGAAAATGGACCATCACATACAGCTAGGTACTTCTCTCCTGAGTACCCAAAAAAGCATGCTATACTTCAACAGTGCCACCTGGTCCCTTAGAATCACCTTCACTCTGCATATCTGAAGCCTGAGACTGGGAACAATATATTAACTGCATATCTGTCTTTTCCCAGAATGCGTCTTGCCCCCCAGCAGTATGACACAGGACAGTACTGCTGGGGAAAATAGGAAAACTAAACCCAATGGCCTAAATTCTTATCTCAGATTAGTCCCGTTTCTAAAGCAACCTCAAACTGAAGCTGCCACCAAGTCACTGAAACTAGTAGAAGTGAAGTTTAACACATACGATTCTCTTTAATAACTTATTCAGTCACGAACACAGCACTTCCCATCCAGCTCCCTCATCTCAGAGAGTTTTTTTCTCAGGCTTCATACAAAGAATCACCTGTGGCCCTGAACCAAAACCAAAACTCAGTTCAAAGGAGTTTTGCTGAAGAAGAAAAACACCTCCCAAAAACCTCTGTTATCAGCTTGTGTTCTTCCCAGTAATTAACCCAAAGTTTCTGTTTTGTCATTACAATAGCTCTGTTAAATATAATGTGATTATCAGCAAAAAGGACTTCAAATTCATGACTTTACTAAGCATAATATTGATGCTATTTTTTTTTTTTGACAGAAACATGATTGGATGACAATAATTAATTACCTGTAATAATTTAATCAGAGCATCCTAAGTATATTTTTAAGTGAGAATAGAAAACATATAAGAGGGGGAGGAGTCGCTACAATATTTCACTAATCTGTGAAAAGGTTATCTTGGGCAAATTTGACCCTTTTGAATATGTGGGATTCCAGGTAAAAGGCCAGAAACCAACTCTGCAAAACCCCAAAATATGTGTAGTAGTTTTTCATTGACTTTAATGAGCCAACATATATATATATATATATATATGTATATATATATATATATATGTATTTTATTCAGCTTTGTTCCTATTTGTGACAGTGGAATAATCTGCTGCAAAGTAAAACTGACAATATGCCTGACATTGCTGACAGTATAAACACTAGCCTTTTGGCTATTGCATGTCTAATGTGAACTGCACCAATAATGTAACCTGTCCAAACATTCACAGGTTACAAGCAGACCTTATCTGTTCACCTTTAGTAATTCAAAGGGAGGTGACAACTGCAGATAATATGATTACGATGCATCACTTTACAGTCTTGCTGAAGGCTGTTGTGTCATTAAAATATCACATACCTACAATAAAACTTACTTGTTTGTTTCAGATTACAGTAAAATACTAAAACAGACATGTGATATGAAACAGTACTTTCCAACAGACATTTTGCCTTGAAAATGAATGTGAATAAAGTGAGGGCATTCTTTATGCCGACTTGTTTGCCAACTGGAAGTCACATTTTTCTGGTTAATAAATGATACATTATTTCAGTAAGCATGTCAAAACACCTGACAGGCTCTTGCCAGTTAAACCATAAAGACCATCTCCTAATTCAAGTTCCTTCAACTTTTAGATGTGCCTCTGCTGGACTGCACCTGAATAGAATAATTAGGTCATTAGCAAGGCTCTGGAGAACTTATCTACACAAGGAGGACGTAATTAAGAGTTTTGTACCTGTGGCACATCTCAAAACTGCAGGACAGCGGCCCTTGAGGACTGGAGTTTGACACCTGTGTCCGAATTAATGTTTACTGTTTTGAAACCATTATTGTTTTTTTACATGTTATCTCAGTGTTTTACAGAATGTTATTTTTCTCTGTGTGTAAAGAGTACAATGACATAGCATTTTTTTAATCACCCTGATCACTGGTACAATCTCAGTACTGAACCAGCACTAAGGTGTTTTAGACACACCCAGTTCGAATAGCTGGACATTATGTTCTCTGCTATGCGCCACTACTTGGTTCATTTTTTTTTTTTTTGATAATGCAATCTGGTGGTGCTACACATTTCTATTTTTCAGTTATCTCAGTAACATAAGACCTATTCACACAGAATTATTTTTACCTGGGGACAACATGATATTTGTAATAAGTACATTGGTTGTCTGTGTTGTTAATCCCTTGTGAATTTACCGTGCCAGTAATTTGTAAAGTCAAAATTATCCCACAAATGAGTTCAGCAAATATTTAGCTGAATTCATAGGTCTTGTGATAATAATAATTCAATGCAAACAGACATTGCTGTGATTTGAACAGAAATGGGCAGGATCCAAAATGAAAGTAGGTAGTTTTTGTTTTCCTGGTGCATTTTTATTTGCTTTTGGTTAATAATGTAGACTGCATTGAAGTGCACTGATAATCTTTTTGGTCCCGGGCCAGTAAAACCCTATCAACCCATAACATAAAGCATCAAAAAGAGCCCAGCTCTTCTTCAGATGCAGAGTTCTTTGTCCATCTCGATCTTGACACAAAGCTGCCTGGAGGATCCAACCAGCTGATTTTGCATTTTAAAACAATACACTTAAGAGTTTGTAAACATTAGTGTCTTAGACATAGGAGCCAAAGTTTATGCTAACCTTGGCATACTCAGAATTGCCTGGTGACTCGTACATATTTATGTCACTGTTTAAGTTTTTTTTGCGTTAATGAACAACATGGTTATTTTATTTCAAAGGTTACATTGTCTCTCAGTTCATATATAAAAAAGGTTGTTTACTCCATCCCCTCTTTGATTCCGTCTCCAAAGGAAACAAGCCATCGTCTTGGATCCCTCACTCATTTTTCACTGGGTTCCATGTCAACCTTCTGCTCATCCAGGATTCTCTCATTCTGCTCACTGCCTTTTGAAGCTTCTGTTCAGAAACAAGATTTTCTCCTTGAAATCCCTTAGCCACCTGTTCGTCCTCTGCCTGCATGTCCACCCCTTCAGCAGGACAACAAACACAAAGAGCCCATCACAAAACCTCACTTGTTTCTTCCAGTCTTTGGATGCTGTCAGGTATTTTGTACGCTTTCCTCCAAAACTTCATACACAAGACTCAAGTAAGATAACAAGATCTCATTTATTTACATTTTTTAATTTCATCCCCTGGAAAATACATTATTTATTTATCTTTCCTTTTGGTCTATCCGAGCACTAGTACATAAAATTTGAGAAAAGAAATACAATGTCCATTTATTATAATAAAATTAAAACAGTTAAAACATCCTTATTTATACTTGTATCTGTGCCAAAATCAAACTTTCAAAACACAATTAGTATTTACTGATTTACATCTTGAAATTTTATCATGTTATATAGTTGTATTATATAACATTATGTTATATAATTCTATTGAAGAAAAGTCACTGGGTATTGCGAGGTACAATTGAACTGAATGATATGTACGGATTGTATTGTTGGATCATTGTTCTTCAGTCATGGACGGTAACTTATTTATGTGGAAAAATGTTCTCTTTTGTTGTATAAAAAACAGTCCCTATTTAATGTGGAGTTTTTCCAATAAATCATCTTGGTCCCCTCCACATTACACATTATAATATTGATTTATTTTGGCATTAGTAAGCTTGTTTGTGTACAATTCAGATGTCAGAAGTTTAACTGAAACCAAGAAAAGTCAGTATCATTCCTCTGCTGGTATCTCTTTTCTAAGTACCTATTCAGAAAAGATGTGATTATAAAATACACTGACATCACTACATAGGCTTTCTCAGTCTGCATTATATATCTAAATCTTTCAGGTGATCTAAACAGCATTTCTTGGATGCGTCCCTATTCTTGATTGGCCAGAAAGGGTGATTGCCATAATGGTCCTAAAACAGTAGAACAGTTTTTCAAAATCAATGAAGTCTTCGATTGAGATTAGTCACATATGCCTCCCTTGGCTAACTTTCATGAAGCAATTAAACTTTCCAAAGGTAGTATTTAGTAACATTTAAAGCAAACCATAGGATTTGATTTCAAATGAAAGCCACTTTTAAATGTTAAAAACAAATTGGATGTGTTTTTTGGAGTTGAATAGTATTTTACCAAAGCTGAAATTGATACAGTTTTAGAATCATGCAATTGAAGTCAACAACTGTTGCTGTTTAGTGAATTATTTTAAAGAACATCTTCCTGTAATTTAGTGGGATTTTTTTTGTTTGTTAATTAACATACAAAACTTTCAAAAAGAATAACAGAACACGCTTTCTTGTGTTTTATCTTGATTCTTTTCAGAAATAATGCTGATATTTCGTGGGAGAATGTCCCATTTGTCCATTGATGGAATGTGACCTTCCCAGTCAGGTTGAATAGGAGGACTGTTCAAAGACATCAGGCAACCCAACCAGTAGAATTTAGAGGCCAAATACCCCCGAACATCATCAGGGTTCTGTAGAGTTAGAATTATTAAAAAGTTTACATCAAGAGTCAATGTTTAGAACAAGCAAACATTATTTTTACATCATATAAACTAGCTCAAACCTACATGTGATATTGTTTCAAAATTATTACTGAACAAACCTCTGAATCATTCTTCTGATCATGGATTGCCACCTGAAGGTTCTGGACTGTTAACTGCTTGTATTGTTCAATCTGAAACAAAAGTGCTGGAATCAGCTAAGCGCCATAAAATCGCATCTGCAGTATTTCAGTATTTTAGGAAAGTACCTTTTGAGATGGTATTGCACTGTGATTCTCATTCAGTTCAAACAATTTATTGATTTGTTTTTTCTTCTCCTCCATATCAGCTTTTGCACTTTCAAATATGCCCTGTTTAGAGAAAACAGTCAGATAAAGAAAACATTTATATAATATCTAAACATGTTTTTTGGCATGACCACCAAGTTTTTTGATTTCATAAGAACAGCACCTTAATAATAACTTTGATATTGACTGCATCATCTCTTGATTTCAAGGTTTCTTTGATTTCTGGCCAGTCACAGCGTAGGTCTTCATACATCTCTGTAATTCTCTTTTTAGAAACTGGGCTGTTAAGGCTTATAGCTCTTCCTGTTTTAATGGGTAGTGCAACTTGGTCTGCCATTCTATAATACAAAATAACAATTACCAAAAAAATTACAAAAAAAACCTTATTCAATATATATAACTAGCAAAAAGTAAAATTAAAATTTTTATTATATACTTCCTGAAATTTTATTTTTTAATTGTAAAAGTCAAAATTTTAGAAACTTTAAAAAGTGTGTACATTACCTGTCTTTAAACGATTTAAGTTCTTCGTCCTTTTCTTTGACAATAAAACTGTGTAATGACAAGATTCATAACACCAATATATCAAGTTATTAACAAATGTAGTTTAATTTTTTATTTGATCTTGTACCAGTGCTGATGTAACTATTGTGAAGCACTGTGGTCAGCTGAGATGTTGTAAATGTGCTATATAAAAAAAACTTTGAGTTGAAAAACCATATTGACTGATAAATGCAAATATGACATTCTTGTAAGAAAATTGCGTAATTCTGATTCTTTTTTTGTGTGGAATCATGAAGAACAGCTTTACATAGAATTCCTTTCTTAATCTTATGCACAGGATTTTGACCATCACCACTCACAAAATCTGTCAATTCAATCAGCTTTACAATTTCGTATGTTTTCCTGATTGTATCTGTCATAATTCCAGTCATATTTTAGTTTTTTTTATTTTGTTATGTGACCTATACCTAAGTAGCTAGTTGGATCTGCATTAGTTAATATAAAGTTGCTAAAACCAGGGAGTGAGTGACTGTCCATCCATCCCCTTATACACATGTACCTTTGTAAGGTGACAGGTGGGGGCACTAA
The DNA here is from genome assembly GCA_903067095.1 of Girardinus metallicus. Classification (NCBI taxonomy): domain Eukaryota; kingdom Metazoa; phylum Chordata; class Actinopteri; order Cyprinodontiformes; family Poeciliidae; genus Girardinus; species Girardinus metallicus. Next base: position 25,281 of record CAEGAE010028812.1, on the reverse strand, counting down.
TACCCATTTCCTAAAACTTTCATCTTAAAGTGGACAGAGAAAATGGCAGAATAAATTGATATGTGATGAAGTATACAGTACATAAACAGAAATATGCTTACCTCATTTGTTCAAGTTGTGCTTCCTTTTCTTTCATACTGTTTAAGACAAAGACAATTATCTGAATATATCAAGTCAGTGCTGAGATTTACTACAGACAGGACAGCTTTTAATTGCAAAATGAAGTTTTTGGTCATGTCTTTAACAGATTGCAAAATTGCATTACTCCACAGACAAACACGGCAAAAAATAACATTCCAGCTCATCAAACATGAGTGTAAGAGAACTGCACAGAACAATATCCATGTGAAGATGTACATATTCTATAATGTAGTGAAAATCTATCAAACTAGGGACCTGCTGTGAATAATTTGAGGTGGGTTTTAGAAGTTTTTCAGGACAATCTGTGCACTAAACATTTAGGCTCCAGCCATCAGAGACATCAATGAGGCTTCTGAAAAATCCTGAAGGTGGCTGTGAATTAAGAGGGAAGATGTATTGAGTAGTGTGCTGCTTGGAGACAAGTCTAGGATTGATCACCATCAGTTGAGTCACCTCAGTGTTACTCAAGTGATGAACCCAGTAACACCTGAACTGTTAAGGTGTGTCATGTAACTGGAATATGCAAGCAGATAAGAGATAGAGGAAAGACACATAATCATATATCCATAGCAACAGCAAAAATATGAAGTACTTTAATTTACTTAATATTTTTTTATGATTTTTTTATGGTGTTAAAAAAAAAATCGCGGAATTTCAAACCATCTGCAGAGAACATTTTCATCAGACTGAAAAACGTTCGACTCATATGTCTCAATAAAGGTGTAAAAACCGTATTTATTTCAATTAGTCTGCGAAATAAAACCCACCGTTTTAGGGCTTACATGGTGAAGAAACGTGGAAATGTTACGAATATCTTTAAAAGTTTCCTCTTCGGCCAGATTTCAGTCCGTTTTCTCATCAATATGCAAGAGTTTAGAGCGATGCGCGCTCCCGCGACAGGGCATGCAATTGACGGCGTTTCTCGGCATAACACCGGCCGCCGCTCATTATGCAGAGCGGGTTTGGACTGTGGGAATCACCTACCGGTCCGGGATAAATACATTCTCCTGTCTCTTCTCTGGGCCTTTACTCTTTCGCAAATAAACGTTCCAAGGACATCTGATGTGTTTGTTACTAATTTTGCTGCTTGTAGGATCAATGTTGGCGCACAAGACGTAACCGAGAGAATCCGGTAAAAGGATTTTCAAAATAAAAGATTCTTCAGACTGAGATAATACATTAAACGGAAATATTTAATTATTTCTTGTGTAGCCCGGTACCAATTGGTCCACGGACCGGTACTGGACCGTGACCTAGGGATGACTGCCTTACACATTTTATTGCAACTGGGTAGTTAAAGCTCATATCAATTCCTGTTTTGATGGATGGAGCATCTTGCTCTGGCCCCCCATATTACAAAATAACAACCACTCCAAAAATCTTTTATAAAGTACATATCTTAACACAACAAAGTGAATTATTAATTTGTAATGATTGGAGGTAATTATGAAGGTAACATTTTTACAAAATTTAAAAGTGTGTACATTACCTATCTCTGTATGATTCAAGTAGTTCATCTTTTTTTTTCAGAGTAGACCTGGTAAATAATAGACAACACTCATAAAATCAGCATCCAGTTAATGCAACCAATAACAGTTAAAAGCATAATGAAGAAACATTGTGATGATGACATGCTGAAGGAAAGTGTCTGAAAGTGTTTCTTAAAGAGACAGAGGCCAGTTTCAACACGTCAAATTGTGTAGTCACCTTTTTTAGTTGTTTTTGAGATATAGCATTATTGCAGTGCTGTACATCTCACAATCAAGGTAATATAATATTTGATTGCATTATAAAATGGTGCTATGTGCCTGGAATATACATACTGCTCCTTTAAATCCTCCATCTTAAAGTGGACAGGGAAAATTGCAGAATAAATGTGTATGTGATTAGGTATGGTGTACATAACTTAAAAAACAGAAATATGTTTACCACATGTCTTGAAGTTTTGCTTCCATCTCTTTTGTTCTGTTAAGACAAAGACAGCTACCTGAATATAGCAACTTAGATTTCACATTCATTAAACAGAAAACCTTCTAATTGCAAAATGTTTGGTTATGTTTAACAAATTGCACACTTGCATTTCTGCTTTGGCAAATAAATGCAACAAACTAACATCAAGCATGAGTGCAAGAGAATTCCAAAGCACAGCTACCATGGGAAGATGCACACGTTCTATGATAGGGTGAAGTTATCAAACCAGAAAAGAGGAATAGAGTCCTGGAAATCTCTTTGCCAAGAAGAAACAATATACACAATCTCCATCTTGTTTTGTCAAATGTCCATGACTCCAGCCTTTCAAAAACAATAAATTACACTATATAATCCTTTTCAGTGCCATTGTAAATGTACATTTTCTATATTTCAGCTACTACTTTTTGTAATAAACTACCTTCTTTCTTTTTCACAAAAAAATTTGGAAATAAAATATATGCTCACACAATAAACTAAAGTAGGGCCTATCACTGAAACAGATCAGCCCTCCTGGGTGCATGTTTTCAGCAAATAATTTCAGCAGGGAAAAAATTACACTGGATCTTACCATTCCCATTTTTGTGGGAATGGTAGGATCCCACAAAAGTGGGATCCTACAGTATAATCTCTCTTGAAAAGTGAGATTATACTTTTCAAGATGGTGATTAAGTCCAAAGAATTTATATAAAACTTCATTCAGAACAAGTCAGTCATTTTTGTTGAGCTGTTTTTTTCTTTCCTATATCAATTCCTTCTAAGCTAAGTCCACTGTTATTTTTTCAGAGCACATATTTTTTGCTCTTAAAAGGAGTTGAACATTAAAAACAAAAAGAACAACCTACCTTATGTGTGCCAATTTGTTTATTAATAATATAGTGGCATGTTCATACATGTGGCATTTTAGAACCCTGTGAGAGCCATATCATTTGAATAAATAACAAAAAGTTTCAGGCTGTGTTTTTTTTCACCTTGACTTTAATCTAAATGTACTTAAGAATCTCAAAGAATCCACAGCTGTGTCAAAAAGTATATTGTGTTTTTGGTATCTTTGTACTTTGTTTTGTCGCCAGGCCAAAGGGACTTCAATTAAGAGAGTTTCAATGCTGCATTATGTTTTTCCAGAAAAAGTTTTCTCATGCTTTTGCCAATTTTTAAAAATATTTCATTCTGAAATTCTAAATCTTCTGAGTTATTACTTTAATTGTAAAATACATAAAATAGTAAAGTATCTTGTGATTTCGGGTTCTCTCCAAAGTTTTCCTATCAGATTCAAGTCAGAATACTTACTGTGTTAGTACAAAACTTAAGACCTGAATAATAACTTTAATAATGTCTTAATATTTAATTGACTACAAGCTATCTTTGAATTGTTGGTGGTAATTATGTTGGTCACATTTTTAGAAAGTAAAAAAAAAATGTGTACATTACCCATCTCTGTATGACTGAAGTTCTTCATCCTTTTCTTTCAGAACAGACCTAGTTAATAATAGATAAGACTCGTAAAACCAGCATCCAACCAATCACTGATAAATGTATTGATAAATACACATGATATTCTTGTAAGAAGATTGTGGAATTCTGTTTTTCTGTTCATGTGGAATGATGAAGAACATCTCTACACTGTCCCACAAATTCTGTCAATTCAATCAGTGTAGAAAAGTATTTACACCCTTTGCCTTTATCTGTAGAAAAGACTTTATTGGCAGTATGAAAACCAACCCCTTTATAACAGAAGTTTTTTACATGTCTCTACTAGTAGCAATTTATCAACCTAATATTTTGCTTGGTATATATGAATGAAGTATTAAGTGCTTTACATAACATGTTGTGAGTAACAACTTGTGACATCATCCCATCTGAAAGAGATACTATTTCAGCTACTCAGCATCAGTTGCAGCAACAGGTGCCAGTTATTTTGGTTACCAAAGAGTCTGAACTAAGCACAGCCTTAAAACTTCCATCTTAAAGTAGGCTGGGAAAATTGCACGATAATCGGATATGTGATGAAGTACGCTGTACATAACTTAATAACAAAACTATGCTTACTTTGAGCGTTGAAGTTGTCTATCCATCTCTTTTGTCCTGTTCAAGAAAAAGACTGTATCTGAATATGTCAAATTGGATATTACTGTCCAATTTGCTCACCGGGCCCTCTAACATACAAGACAGTTAGGAACCCTTTTAAATGAAAGAGGAGATTTTTGGTCATATCAAGGACAATGGTGGCAACAGTAGTAGGAGTTAGTCCTAAAAACACAGCTCCGTCCGCCTCTGTCGTTATGTCCTTGTACAAGACACTTCATCAACCTTGCTTGCTGGTGGTGGTCAGCAAACAAGGCTTGCTAATACTGTAGAGTTCTACAGAGCTGTTTAGCACCACAATACATTAAAGGTCTGCTGTTGTTGTATCAACCTTCCAGGCCTCTCAGGTCTTCTGCTTTCGTCTGCTCTGCATCCCCAGAACCAGAACCAAACATGGAGAAGCAGCATTCAGCTTCTATGCAACACAAATCTAGAACAAACTTCCAGAAAACTGCAAAACCAATGAAACACTGAAGCTGTGTCCAAATTCAAAGGCTGCATCCTTTGAAAGACGGATTTGTAGCTGATCACTTCATAGCGTGGCGACAAGGTCCAAATTCAAAGATGCCTTCAAATGCTGCTTTCAAATGTGTTCTTCTTTTCCCCAGATTTGAAGGATGGGTCCGGTGTATCCTTCACAGCTCACCATATCCCATAATTTATTGCAGGTCCTAATCGGGCATTCAGGCAAAGTGGCAATGGCAGTGAAGAGCGGCAATCAGATATGGTGACATGTAAATTCAGCAGCGCTTGGCTTTCACAGACGGTGGGACTACGTCTAACTTTTTTCATCACTTAGAAAAGAACCTCAAAGAAAGATAAGCTCTGTTGACGTTATGTTAGCAAAGTTAGCTGTACAGAGACACATAAGCATTTGTGATGAAAAAAAGTTATTCACTGCGCTGAATTATTGTGCGGAGGTGTTAACTAACGTGTCGCATATATGGGACAACACTGTGCCCAAAGTCTGCTATATAATAATGTGACATTCAGGAGTGATCCGATTCTTCTGAACGGCTCTTTACTAAGAAAGACAGGACTGGAGCCTCACTGAGAGCCATTCTTTGATTTAGTAATGGTCTGTGTATACTGCAGTAGCTATTATTATTATGTTTAATTTAAAAATATATAGATTTATTTAATTGGCAAATAAATAAAACAAGAATGAAAGAGCATGCTCGTTGATCTTTGAATGTTTTTGTCACCTGTCCTGGTGGCAGATATTACAACGGGAAAGAGGGTGAGAACAGTCACGGTGCTCCTTCTGCTTGGTGACTTCTTGCTTGTTACTACTTGGTCAGTGTTCATAGTTAAGTGTTGTTTACCATCAGGGCATTGCCTTAATTGCTATGTTTAATGGTGCACACAGTGATGGTTTCTGACATGGGCAATAAGGGCATCCACCCAGGGCATTATATTTTGGGATGGCACAATTATATTTTTCAACCACTACAAATTGCATTTTTGAATTGGTAGTGACTGGTGTTAAATATGAAGGTTAATCTTTTGGAAACTTGAAAAAGTGTTACCCATCTGTGGTTGATTTAAGGTCTTCATCCTTTTCTTTCCGGAAAGATCTGCTAAATAATAGATAAGACTCATAAAACCAGCATTCATTCAGTCATCAACAAAATGTACTCATAAAAAGATTGTGGAATTAGATTTTCCTTTTAATGTGGAATGATTAAGAATAGCTCTATAGACAGAATTCCTTTTTAATCTTAGCTGCACAGGATTTTGACCATCATAACCCACAAATTCTGACAATTCAATCAGTTTTACAATTGTGTGTCTGACATAATAATTAGTGAAAAGCTTAAAACTTTAGCTTTTTGTTCTGTTGACTTAGCTATATCTGATTTGAATCTGCATTAGTTAATATGCATTAGAAAAAAGCAGGGAGGGACAGACTGTCCATTGGTCCATCTATTCATTAGTTGTTTATACCTATGTACATTTGAAGAATTACTAATTTTTGAAGATAGTGGTATATTTTTGTCAGAAGAGAGATAAACAGGATTGATTTGTACAGAATAAAGACAGATTCCCAGGAAAAACTCAGAAGTTGGCAAGATGTAGCAGGTTAACTGACTCTTTGTTTTAAAAAATGATGTTGCCTTGTTATGAGGAGCTCCAAATTTGATAATTCTAGCAACCTCTAAAGAGCTATTGCGTTTTTTTCCAATGACAGTTTCAGCTGTCATTGGGAAAAAGGCAGCATACACTCTGTATGTATTGATAGTCCATTTCATGGCAACAGAGTGAAAACCAGGACAAACAGCCAAGCATACACACATGCATTCTAAAAAGAATTTTGAATAACCACGTAAACAGAAATATGTTTACCCTAAGTAGCGAGTTTGTGCTCCCATCTCTTTTATTCTGTTTAAGAAAAAAACAGCTAAATTAATACATCAAATTAGATTTTACAATCATTATATAAAACATTTAGGAAGGCTTTTAATTGCAAAATACATTTTTTTTGTTATGGCTACCAATTTGCAAAATTACATTTTGGCGCTGACAAAGGTAACAAAATAATATTTAAGAGTCCTAAACATGACTAGGAAATTACACATAGGTTTCCATAAAAAAACAAGCATACATATTCTACGATGGGGTGAAAGTTATAAAACCAGATTAGAGGAAAATATTTCTGCACTTTGTGAAATATGTAAAGGAAGGAACATGTGTCTATAAATACACCTCTGCAGTTTAGCATTGAAGACTCACATAGGGTGGCTTGATAAATAAAAAAAAAAACAGGATTTTATTACAAATAATGCTTTAAACAGCCTAAAATGGCCCTCAGTGCCACACTCTGTTGGGTGCCTATTCCACGGGTGTTCTGCACTGTCACCTCAGTTTCTCAAATGAGCCCACCAATTTTTCTGAACGAGGTAGTACATTAAGCTAGACTAGATATTATGTTCAGTTAGGCTCAAGTCAGGTTCAGTGAGAGGAATTCAAAACTTGGCAGAAATCTGCTAGAAATCCTGATGGAAGCTGTAGTAGTTTCTTGTTGAGTGGCAAAGGCATGATATAGGGTGTTTTCACACCTGATAGTCCAGTAGACTAGTTTGATTGGGGACCAAAATTGCAACATTAATTTACAACAATCCATAATAATTGAAATATCTGTTCCCCACCCAGCCTGTGGTGGCGCTGCACTAAGAATTACGGAAGGAAATTACACAAAGCCTCTGAAGAAGACCAACGCAACTTCCTGCTTCACAGAATGTAAAACAAAAATGGAATGGTATCAATTTTAGCTGTAGGATTTCTTTATTAATATAGATTACTGGTTTGGTCATCGCCTGTCAGCCACTGTAGCTAACGACACTCCTGCAGATCCCATTACTATGCATTTAGTCATATCCCCAAAACCAGATTGTTCTGTGGGAGCAGAGCAGGAATTGGGTATTCCTGCATTTTCTGAATTGGGTATTTCTACAAATACTGTACTGATTCAGGTATTTTGTACCCAATTTTTTATAAAATATGACTTAGATTAAAGCTGTGAAAATTTATGTTTTGATATGCAAAATATGTTTTCTCGCTGGATATAAATCTATAAACAGTTTGGTTTCTGTCAAGATGCAAGAGAGGATTAAACAAACATTTTTAGGTGGATCAGAGTTCACTATTTCAGTCTGCATTGGAGTTCAACTGAGCATTCACACCTCCCCAAATGAACTGGGCTTTCTAGACAAATGAACTAGAGTTCGATTAAGTTGGACTTTACAGGTCTGGTGTGAATGCACCCCTAGACTTCCTGTAGTAATTTAAAAGTGCTATTTGAAATAATCTGTTAATAGAGAATTTCTAATAACAGATCTGCGGTAATATTGAGGGTCATTAACCACGGAAAACTATTACTTTGATCTCAGTAGGCAAGGCTAGCATTATGTTATCAATTTGCCATATTGGTTTGTTGAACAGTCATCTATGAGAAAGCACACAAAATTTGGTGTGGATCTTGTAGTGTTATGCTGAGTCAAGGATGTTGTTACAGTGCGAAACAAACAAATGAGATTTCTTGATTGGTGCCACAACATTTAATTAAAGATCTGTGACTCAAAATAAATCCGTTAGAAGTATTGCTACTCAGCGGTTATGCACATCCATTTTCAAAACCTGAAAAATCACACTCCATCTATGGTGCTTAAGAAGAGCCTGCTGCCAGTCTTTCGACGCCAGAGTGTTAACCTATGTCTCACTAAAGTTCTAGGTTGACCTGTGGTAAACTGTTCTAAGTACTTAAGCCTGTTCTACATGTTATCTGTCTTAGTTTCTATTCCTTGCTCAAATGCCTTAAGATAGTATCTAAAATGCATAGGATCTCCACTAAAAACAGAGATTTCTACACATGGAAGGAGTGACAGTGTTTGCTGTTTTACAAGCATCTCAGTGATTTCTTTCTGCTTCTTCAAAATCTCTGTTAAAGCACTGCTGTGAACATCTAAGCTTTTCTGAACTCCAAAAGTTCCAAGCAGGTACAATAATGATTTTTTGACTTAAAAACGGTTATTTAGTTCTCTAAATGGGGCAATATTTCCAGTGAATGTCTTAAAAGCCATTGTTTTTTGTAGTAAGTGGCATAGTTGTCCCTTGCCAAAAATGTCTACTATCCACTATTCTACAGTTTGTCTTATTATTTAAGATGTTACATGTTAATTACACATTTTATTAAACTTACTAAAGCAAAAAACATACACACTTGAAATCAGACATATTTACCTTAGACGAAAACAGCTTGGTTCAAAACGTTCAAATTCTTGAATTCTTTAGGGAAAATAACATATCATAGTTCAGGAAAGAAGTAATTCAAATTAAAACCAATATTCTGCAGAACTTACAAAATTTTTAGCATGTTATACCACAACTTTAGATATAATGTTTTCTATGTTCTTCAAACAAATATAAGCATACCCTTGGTTGAGTTGCTTTAGAATTTCTTCTTGTTTTTCCAGATCAGCTCTGTATGAAAAACACATCATTTTGTTATGGAAACAATAGAACAGAGAAACTGAAAACTCACAGGAACTTGCAATAAACTACACTGGGTTGCCTGGACTAATTCTGTATCAATTAACTTCATTGGATTATATTTTAAAAAGATATGTACATGGTTTACACATTTGATTACAGAGGACCTAAAATCACATGATTAGATAGACAAAAGCTTACCTTAATTCTTTACAGTATCTTTGTTGTCTGTCTTCCACCATGTTGATTCTTGTTAAAAACATAAAATAAATATTATTCTTGACATTTTTTAAGAATAATCACAAAATTTCAAACTTATGGAAAGTTGTGTTTTGATTGAACATTACATTGTAATAACAATAGTTCTTGGCATTTAATCTAACACCATTGGAAAGCCTGCTTATTTAACTTTAACAGCACAGTGGAAAATATGGATTGCATCCATGAAAGCTTGTGGTGAATCCCAAAAAAATATATTTAGGTCTGAGTAGAAAAAGTGCAGTGAAGGCCTTCAAAATCTACAAAATCTCATCTTAACATCTCTGCATTGGAAGCTATTCACCACTGAGAAGATGTATTCTTGTCCAAGAAGATCAGAGCCACATAATGTCTTTCCTCTATAGGTAACGGAACCATAACTGACAACTTTCAAATGCTATTGCCAAGAAACATTGTCACTCTAACAGGTAAAAACACCACACTAACTTTCTCTCTCTCTCTGTCTTTTTCTCTCACCTTTGGCTGAATAATTTGAAGTCTTTCTCAGTCTTCAAAGCATTCCTGTAGAACTCAAAATAATTAGTTGTTGGTGGATTGTTTGCTTAAAATACAGAATGCATTGCTGTATTTTAACACAGTTATAGAGTTGTAACTTTGTAGGAACACAGTTACAACTGTTAAGTATATATCTTAAAATATGTAATTGCTGCCGGTAGCTTTGTGATATCTAATTTGTTCCAGTAGACAGTATTCTTGGCCCAAATCTTCTTTCTGTTATCTCCATTACTAGCTGACTAAAGCAGATTGTTTCTTATTTTGTGCCTGTATTGTATCTAAAGATCTTGGGTGTTTCTTCTGCTTAAGAGGGAACATTTCCTATCGACTGATACCACATACTTGTTCAGGACGAGAAAGTGCCCAGAACCAGGGACACTTTGCAGTGTGTTGACTTTTGTTCTTAATATTTTAAAAAGGGGATTAACACTACTGCCTCTGAAGTGTTCATCCGTTTAAAAGCCTAATAAAGAGAAGATCCACAAAGTGTTGCCCAAAGTTGATAAAGTGTATGCTACACATTTCAGATTTTTTATTTTTACATAATTTAGAAATAGTTGTATAATATTTAATCCACTTAATCACCATAGCTACTTTGTATTTGCTCATGACTAAGTAAAGAAAAAATCATTTTCAGTTATCAAATTTTTTTATTCTAAAGAATTTGATTTAGAACAGGAGGAGAAAATTGAAATTTTGAAGCTGACGAACATTAACAAAGTTAACCACCATAATAGTGTCATATTGAAATATAGCTGCTTTAGTGTGTTTGATTTCTGTATTATTTTTGCTAAAACTTAAGTGTAATGAAAATATACTGTTTAAAATATGATAGAATCCAGTCACTGCTACTCTACATCACAAAGGCACAGATAATGGATTTAAAATCTACAGTTTCCCAAAATGTAATTGTACATGCACACATAATTACCATAACTCCTTGTAGTCTTCTTGGTGATTGGTGTTGTCAAAGTTGATTCTTTTAAAGGAACATAAAATGTTAATTGTTTCAGATTAAGTCAGCTCAAACATTTATGTTTAAAACACCTCTCTCAATTAAAGGTAAAAGGTTAATGTTAGTTTTTTGATTTCAGTTTGTAATGTCATTCGCATCTTTGCCAAAGTGAAAGGTATTCCATTTGACATATTGAATAAGATGAAATTAACAAGAAAAAGAAACCTTTTGTTAGAGGCAATGAATCTAATAACATCCGATGCTTAGCCTAGACTCAACAAATGAGATTTGGACGTGATAAGTGTGAAGTAATTTAAATATGAAGTAAAATGTTTCATGCTGGGGGAATGATAAAGGTGGCTTAGGGAACAGACGTGCTTAGAGGAGCTCCACAAAATATTTTGCAATACGTTTTCAGAAAGACTACCAACACCATATTATGACTTTGGACCACTTCTGTAATAAACAACAAAATACAATGACCAACTCTAACAACAAAAGCATCAAGCTGGACCAACAGACTAGTGACACCTCCATTACAAGTTTAGCTTACCGTGACAAATGACAAGAGTAATAGCAACTTGTCTGAATCCAAGCTGTAGTCTTGTGGTAAAAACAAATAGGATTATGTTACAGATTATTGGTTCTCTTGGCTTAATAAATGGTGATATACATTTAAATGTGGCTGGATTAACCAGGTATACTTTTCCCCTTCTACCACCAGCAGTGTGCTGGAATGGCTATAAAGGCGAGGTATCTCTCACAGGGTGAATCTTTATAGTACATTTTATGAGTCACAGAACACGAACGTTCACCTGTTCACTCAAACTCACACTGACCTACTGGGACTGAGAAATTAACTGATCAGTTAATAAAATGACTGATCAGTTTGTTCGCTCAAATGATTCCGATTCCTTCATTTAAACAGATTGTTTATGAATGACACGACACTGTCAACCATTATGCTAAATGCACTATAATGACAACACCTCTGAAGAATAAACACTGTCCTGAAAACTTCCAACTTGGACAACATGCTAAAAGCCAGGGTGGAGGGGTGTTGGAACCGCAGTGCTGAGAGGGGCGGGACATAGGGAGGACTTCCTAGGAATGGCTTAGAAAACCACTGACAACTGCTTACGATTCTAATTTCACTTGTGTATATGTAGCATGTGAAGTATGGAGAGAAACATAGATTACAAATCCAGAATTAGACACGCACAGGTATTTTGAGACTTTTTTCTGTCCATATTAAACTGTTTCAGAATGTGACTTGTAGTAGGTAGCACCATTGCCCTGAATAAGTCAAAGAAAACAAAGCAGGAAAAAGCTCCCCTTCATGGAGAAACAGTATTCAATCAAATCAGAGTTCATATGAACTGTATGTATTATCTTCAATTTAAATACACCACTGTGATTTAATTTCCAGGGACAATGCTGTTTGCATGTGCTGTGTCGAAGTCCAAGCAGCTTCAGTCAGTACAACCCCTCCTCACCCCAACAAAAACAAACATTTGGAGTGTTTTAGACTTATCACCAAACAACACTCTTTTTGATCGGTAAGATCTTAGCTGACAACTCATCTTAGCTATGAGCTAAGATGAGCATGTCTGCCTTGGCTAGGTGGCTGGAGGAACACCAAAATAGAGATTTGCAAAGAACAGCAATGTGCGATTTCACTCTGTTGAAGATGGCAATGCCTTTGTGAGCTCTATATAATCCCTGCCACAATGGTTAGTCATCATATTAACTTGCTGACTATTACCATCATCTGGGCTGTCTATGTATTGTGATAGCAGCAACAATTGTTGCCATGCTTACATTCACTCTTCTTATGATCAAAAGGTGAATGAAGGGAAACAATTTTCTTTACATATCAGTAGAAGACACTTGAAAGAACATATGTTTAAAATATTTTATTTATATTTGTTTATAAAGACTTCCTCTTGTACAGGTTTGTGACAGACATTTACCTCCAGCGTCACAGGCAGGAAGTAAAGAGATCTGGTCATGTGACCTTTAAGACTAGCTACATGAAATTGATATTGCTTAGAGTAGACACACTATTATATTATTTTAAAACTTCAATTTGCTGCCAAAAGTCAAAACAATTCTTCTATAGCCTACACAAGTTAGAAAAAATGTCTGGCAACAATTATTGCTGGTGGGATTAAATGGGTTAATTGGTGAAGAATTTACAAATATCCATTTATCTCATCTTTAAGTTGACCACTTTTCATTGTAGACCTATATTCTGAGCAAGAATCACAAATCCTAGAAGCTAAAAATAATTCTGCAGTCTTGTGTATACAACTGTACTCTATTTCAATTGAGAAAACATCAGCTGCATGTGTTCTACCTTTTGGAAAATGATCTCAGGTTTTCCTCCACACGTTTTAGATCTGAACTGAGGAGTAAAAGAAAGCGTTAAAAATTATTTTTTAAAAATTGCTCAACAATACACATACTGAATGAACGCTGAGATAAGTGAGAACACATAAATGAGTGAATCACCTGGGTAAGGCTTATATTCATGTATTCATCATAAACTCATCAGAGGACAATTTTTTAACATTTAGTACAGTCACTCTGGGTACATTTTAAATGTCTTATAAGTGATAATATTTTTACCTTAAATTGTTATGTGTTGGTCGACTAATGAATTCCTCCAACTTTGTAAGTCTTTATAAAAAAAATATCAAAACAATTTTTGTTAGTTACATTCAGACTTAGTTACCTTAAGTTTGAATAATTTTTATTGTGCCACACAAGATAAAAATTTTAATAAAAACTTAAAATCATATCTAATAATGAAAACCTTCTCTGATTAATTTTCCATTTCCACATACATTTACTTTCTTATTTACAGCACTAAACAAAAAATTGGAAACTTCCAAAAAACCTCCCACAAATATTTCTCAAAATGTAAAGTCTGGTGGATCTCTGGGGCTACTTTAAATATCAAAACCATGCATTCCAGGATTATTTTAATATTCCATATTTTTCAGTTTCAAGAGTTTAAAAAATTGTATTTTGTGTTTTGGATTATTACATGTACAGTACCTTGGTTCGAGAGATATTCTCATGTCCTCCAGCATTTTCAAAAAACTTCTGAAAAAATATAGAATAATAAGTCATATTAGTTAAATTAGACTGTCTGAAATTCTTCTTGATGCTTCTTTCTTTTTTGGTTTGTTTCAACCAGAAGTAATTTATATTGAGAGTGACCAAACAAAGCCAAGATAGTCTGTCCAGTGCACTGTCATTCTGTTTACATTTGACAAGGAGCACAGAAATTGTTTCTTGAGTATAAAATAATATTTAATATTTGATGTAGATTTTTCATTTTTTCATAAAATCAATATCAAAAGTGGGTAAAAGCTGAGATAAAAATGATGTATCACTAGTGCAAGGCTACATGTTAAGCTTCATTGAAGCTCAGTCCTTGGACCCCTGGCATAGCTGCTGTCAAGGCAACTGCATCTGGTTTATTGTTTTTTTTGGTGTTGTTGCTTGGTTTAAGGTGACAGCAGTTAAATTTTATTTAATATAAAGCATTAAGTTTAAATGTGTGGTAGATTTTAGTAAATTTGTTTTTGATGCTCATTAGGTTCGGTTAAGTGTACATTCAAATGAGGGGGGGTGGGGGGGGAGTTTGTTTCGTTCCACGGACCATGTGTTGTCCAGGGAAACATTAACTGACTCACTTAGAGCCACATGGGGCATTCAAGCTGAAGAAGCTGATCATAAGAAATTAGGTTTCATTCCTCTGGAGTCAATGCGTCTAATGTCTAATGTCTACCTATGATGTCAATTACAGGCCTCTGTCATCTTTTTAAGTGGGAGAACTTGCACAATTGGTGACTGACTAAATACTTTTTTCACCACTGTATCTATCTATATGCCACATAAATTGCAAAATGATTAGTACAAGCAGCTTATCAGTCCCTTTTTTCTGAATAGGAATTAAACAACAACAAAAAAAACTCTACTGTAGCGGAGAACAAATAGGCTTTTACCTTAAGTCTTCAATTTCCCTTTGATTATCTTCTTCAATCTTTTGGATTCTATGAAAAACAAACATGCAGTTTTACTTAGTGTTTTGTTTAGTATTTTTTCCTTTGCAAAAAATTCCTAGGCTTTCTTACTAATGATGCAAAATACCTTGGGTTGTTAAATGTAAATAAGTTCTTTCCATGCAGTGGCTAAAACTGAGTTGCCTTTCCATGTTGCTACTTTGTGATAGTTATAACATATGAAAAACATCATGCTAAGGCATGTAATTTTTTTTGATACAATACAATCAAGTTTTGATTTTTTTTTCTAGGGGGGGAGGGTAGCTTTTGAACAAGACAATGCTTTTTCTTTTATAAGGATTCAAGATTAAACCACAACCAAATTTCTGATAAGCGTGTTGGGTTCCTAATACCAAACCAACCCAACTAGATCTCAAAAGTAAAAAACATGTTTATGCAAGTGTTCTATATTTTTTGAAGAACAATACCCTCTCTGAATACCTTGAAGGTTCCAGGGTGGTGAAACTGCGTCTCTTTGATACTAAAATTTCCCACACTCCTTGAAGGCAGCACTGACAAAAGCTGCGTAATGTGCCGCGCAGGTTCTGAAATTCTGCTAAGCCAGCGGTACAAGTCCGCAGAGTAGTTCTAGGTCTAGGAGGATAAGCTTTACGTGATAGATAGAAGCTAAATATTATAGGAATAAAATCTGCTTCCATGGTAGCAGCTTTTCTCAATAGGTGTATTTTTAGAACACCGGCATTGTTTCACGTTGGTGCGCTTTGCGACCCATCCAAGCTCAGAGGATTGTCAAACAGAGGTGGGAGTGAAGCTGAAGGTGTTTAACCTTGGAATGAGGTTTAATTTAGTCCATCTTATTCAAAATATTTAAAGGTATTAATGCTTGAATATTAATGTTATATTAAATGCCCCCTTAAGACTATTGAGCCGGAAGACAGGAAGTTTTTAAAGAGGGCTAAGTGGTTGTCAGTAATGATCATGGGATGTTACACCAAAATAATAAAAGGACAGTGAAAAATATGCAACTGTTAGAGGTCACCACTTCAAATAGATACAAACTGAGCCACAGGAGTAAATTGTTCTACATGCTTCAAAATCGTTCTGTGTTAGAGACTTCCACATCTGCCAGTTTGGCAGACAGAACTCAAAGGTTTTCCATATGTATGTGAATGAATTTTTACTGTGCTTAAACAAGTTAAGTCTGATCATTGTCCTGTTTTCACTGACACACGTGAAGGCATTGCTTCAAGTATCTATAACAGCACAAACCAAACCTATACACGTGTAAAAATAAACAGTCAGGCGTCCCACCAAAGCCTTAGGGACTAAGAAAAATAACTGTTTCAGCAAGCAATGTGGTATAAAGCTAATCTTGAAATTGCTGTGTGGCTCTTTACAGTGACGATGAGCTCAATTTGGCTCTTAATGCCAAACTGGTTTGCTGTTTATGCATCTTATTTTATTACACAAATTTACCTTTGCATTAGGCTGTTGTCTTCCGTCTCTTGAATTCTTTTAAAATGGACAAAAGGGAAATTAGTTCTTGGGGATTTACATTGGGAAAAAAGGTAAATCCAGTAATGTGGATTGGATATACTTTAACAGAATATGAAAAGAATAGAATGTGAATCTTCTTGCATGCAAAAACAAGCTTACTTTTTAAAGAGATTTTCCATATACGCTTTAATATCCATTAGAGTAGATCTGCATACAAAAAACATACTGTAGTCATTGTTAATTTTATCTAATATAATATACACTAAAACTATTAAAATAAAATATTGAATGATACAGCTGCAATTATTCTGTTAAATGTACAACTTTTTTCATTTTCTTATAATGTATACAAGTTAGCTTGTGACTAAATTAGGCATTATTTTTGGTTTAGAAATACAATTCTGTTTACCTTTTTTCTTCATGTTGTCTTTTTTGTGTTTCCATCATATTGTCAATTCTTTAGACAAAACATATCAGAGATGACTAATTAGTGCACGTCACATGATCCTTAAGAAAAACAATTGTTACTTTTCTAAAAGTTCCCAAGATTTAGCAATAGCTCTTAAAATATATCAATTAAAATATTTGTCATAAATTAAATTAAACACTTTATTTGAAGACAACAAAAGCATTACCTATTGTGGAGTATTTCCGGGTCTTCCTGTCTACACTGAGCCCATCTATGAAGTTAAAAAAAATAACGTTATTGCTGCTAAATCCTCTCTTCAAAAACACAAGAGTAGTCTGTACAACAATGACAATGGAGTACACCAGCTTTCACTAACAAAACAAGAACCTTTCCCGTTGCTGAATAGGGAAAAATGTAAAAAAGCATAGAATATGTTAAACACTTAATCCCTATCATTTAGGGTAATGGACAGGGTAATGTATAAAGATTAAGCTCTATTTGCAATCAGTGGTGAGAGAGAAATTTGGTGCTGTTATTCATGCCTATGATATTGTTGTAGTGCCTCCAAGCAGTTGGTTATGATTGCTCTCAAATTAATGTTAACATCTCACTCCATAAATTTCATGCATAAATGATGATGAGGAGAACCCTCATCATCAACCATACTTAATGGCATAAAGTCTTTTTCAATCATGTTACATTTCTTCTATGTAATGCTCTTCACGTTTCTGTCATCTCATCCTTGGCTTTGTAGGAAATCAGTAATTTTTGGTTGACAAGTTGACGCTACTCCCACCATGTTGCACAGCTGAATGAGTGCTACTAAGGTGAAACTTAAGGAGCTTGTCGAGTGTTTATAGTTCAAAACAGAACCTCATGAAGGGCATTTTGCATCCCATAAAGGACTCTCTTTGGATCATTTTACATTCCTGTTCAGGGATGCCTATGCCATGTTTACTACTGTATCAACTGGCTCCATTCAAGGATGACCAGTGGCACTCTCTTGTGGATGACAACCACATGGACGTTAATAGTTAGTTAAAAGCATCCCTAATAAATGTAAATGGTAAACTGCTTGTACTTGTAGCACTTTATCAAGTCCAGAGAACCCCAAAGCATTTCACACTACATTTACCCATTCACACACACGCATACATACATGCACACATATATATATATATAAAGTCTTAGTGGGGCATTTTTGACAGGAAAGACAAACAGGCAGGTGCCTAAGAACCTTAGGGTTACCATCTTCAGTCTTTCACTGCATGTCTCTCTCCAATTCCTGTTGGATACTGTCAAATAAAGGCCACTCATGCCAAAGAAAATCTCTTAAAAAAAACACACACGCACACAATAGCCTCCATCTGTGCATATTTGATTTTCTTTAGTGTATTTTTTATTTTCTGGTCTATTCTCAATTGTCTTATGGAAATGTGAAATAGTAGCAACAAACACTTTCCTTGTGCAGGTCATATTTTCAGAAACTGATCAAGGAATAATTTTATAAATGGGGAGGTTGAGTTTTGTAGTGCATAATTTGATTTGCTAATTTTTAAATGATAAAATGATAGCTATTTGTTCTAATCTACTATCAGTGTAGATTAGAACAAATAGCAGTAGCAGTTCTTAAAGAGCAGAAAACAAAAATGCAATGTAATGGTTCAGCCAAAATCCAGATCTCAACCTGATAGTAATTATGTGGTGGAATTCTCAGAAAGGTTTGTGTAAGTAAATATCTGCTAAACCCAATGAACTGAAACAATGTTGCAACCTATTTCACAACAATGAGAGAGATGGATAAAATCTGGCAGAATGACAAATATACACTCACAATTATCACTAAACAACAGTGATTGTTCTTTTTTTTTCTCCTCATTCTCTGATAAGTTTTAACCTTGTTTCATTAGGCAGTAAGACTTTAATACATTTTTATGCATGTTTCTATGGTCATGCAAACTCCCTACCTGACACATCTACATGTACATGATGATGTTTTAACAATTATATACAGTGGATTTAAAATGTTCTTTGGGAGTGTGCCTTACACCTCACTTGAGGTCTGTTCAGTTTGCCACTTTATTAATTAAAGACTGAAAATGAAAGGACTGATTTAAAATCACTTACTGATTTCAAAATTAATAATTTTTTCATAATTACCTTAACTCTTCACATTCTCTTTCATGGTTGACATCCATTTCCTTGATACTACACATAAACAAAAAGTCAGTTTCTCAAAAAAGAAAGCATCAAACATTAATTGTGTAAAGATTATTGTTGTAAGAAAAGGCAGATAGTGAAAAATATATCTAATGCATTTTTTAATCACATACCAATGAATAATGTACATATTGAGTACAATGCAGTGAACAAGTGTTTCACAATTTACAGGTCTGTCTATTTTTGTCGTACATGTTTTGGATCATCACAACATAATGGAAAAAGATAATTTGAGCAAATACAAAATGTAGTTCTCAAATTATTTTACTTATAAAGGGACAAACATCCACCAAACCACCCAGGCTCTATGTGAAAAAGGTTATTGTTATTTTGGTTAAATAATGAGCCAAATCTTTTAACCATATTTGTTGGAAATCTGAGTTCAATTTCAACAACCACAGCCAGACCTGATTACTGCGAGACCTGAAGACTCAAGAAATCAGTTTAGCAGAATCTACCTCAAAACAGAAAGACAGCTAAAAGAGCTAAGAAAAACAATAATTATACTTCAATCTAAAATAACAATAACCAGTGATCGGAAGAACAGTGTTAAAATAGACATTGTTGCCTTTTTCAGTAACAAGTAAGTTAACTAGTTATTTTTACCGTTGTTACAACGTCATTACTGTTGGTGACAATAAAATGTGCTGCATTATAATTCAGGATCTTGAAGGTTAAAGCAGTTCTGAACAGGAAATAAGGAAGTGAAAACAATTATATATGTGCTGTTGATTGGCTGAGAAAGAAAGTAGTTGTAAAAGTGTTCACAAACAAGAAGTTAAGTACAGTGAGAGTAAGCTCTCATAAACAAAGCAGACAGAGGCAGTCATGGAGAGGCCAGTCAAAATAGCATTTTTTAATTGAAAGTACAGACATCAATTTTGTCTTTAAGAGATTAAGAGCAAATAATTTGGCAGTTGCGCAAAGGTGGCAAAGAAATTACCAGTGAATAAGTCCATAAAGGTCATTATGCCAATAATAACCCCTTAACCCTCACCGGAAAAACCGGGTACCATTTTTCCATTTTTTTGCCGTTTTCTAATTTTCTTAGTTTAATGTCCAATTCACACTACACGATTTTGGAATTGTTGGCCGTTCATCGGCCCATTTTCAAAACCTGAGAGAAAACACTAGCCGACAAAAATCGTAGGTATAACGATGCGTGTCCAGCCACACGGAAAGAGCAACACACCACACACGAACATTTCTCTCACATTTCTCTCGTCGACATTCAAATTTCAGACAGAAAATCCTGTAAAAGCCACTATATCACATGTGCCCTAGTGAAAAAAATATATTCTTTAGTTTATTTCAAATATACTTATATTTGGATAAGTACATTTTAAGTATACTAAGTATTAAGTGTAATACCTATAAATATATACAAAGTATACTAAAAGTATGCATGTACCATTTTGACATTATAACTTTAAACACATTTAAATATAATAGTACCAAAATACACTTTTAAGAAATATATTAAATAAAAGTATACTTTAAGTGAACAAAATATCTATTTGCAAAAGTGTAAATATACACTTCCTCAAGTTTATATTTAAAAGATATTTTGTGTACATTTTAAAATATATGCTCAAAATGGAATTTTTAAAGTATGCTTAAGTATACTAAAATTTAACATACTTAGTATTTTTGTTTTTTACCAGGGCATTTTGACGAGTCAAAATTCCTTTCAAGATATCTCAAATGACGTCACTGGAGCTGTCATTTGACGGGACACATAACCGTATTTAAAAATTTAAGATATCTTGAACGTAATTATGACTCATCAAAATAAAATTTTTAGATATCTGTATTAAGAATTGCGTGGAAACCCCTTTGTGCTGCCCAAACAGTTGCCTGCAGAATTTTATGTTTCCTGTCATTGTCAAAATAACTGACAAAATTGTCTGTAAATGCCACAATTTAGAAAGAGCTCGGCAAAGTTGGATATGCGGAGAACGCAAAACTTCATGCACTTTAAAACTGCTTGAAAAATCTGTAGAGATTTTCCTGCTAATTAATTTCCAACAAAACGAATGCACTTAAAAACAGCTTTGAAAAGCTAAAATTGCTATTGTCAATCAAATTTTAACAAGAAAGTTGTGCATTTTGAAACACCTTTTTTCGGTTTTTCTATTTCTTCATTGTTCTATTAAACTTTCAAATTGCTACGTAAGTCAGGGAGGTACTATAGAGAATACATATTCGAGGTGTCAGTAATGTCATTCTGACTAGTCAGAATGTTAATTTAAGACATCTTAAATAGAAAAGCTGTGTAATTCAAGATATCTCTAATTCATTTGGAGATATCTGAAAAGAAATTTTGACTAGTCAAAATTATAATTCAAGATATCTCTAATTTAGTTTTTTCTAGTCATTATTTGCTTTTAAGATATCTATAATTTAATTTTCACTAGTCAAAACTACATATCTCCTATCCAAAAATATATTTAAGACATCTTGAATTATGTGCAGGGGTGTCAAACTCCAGTCCTCAAAGGCCGCTGTCCTGCAGTTTTTAGATGTGCCACAGGTACAAAACACTGGAATGAAATTACTTAATTACCTCCTCCTTGTGTAGATAAGTTCTCCAGAGTCCTGCTAATGACCTAATTATTCTGTTCAGATGTGGTGCAGCAGAGGCACATGTAAAAGCTGTAGGACAGTTGTAGTGCTTCTACTTTCTGCGTTATCCATACAGGGAGCCTATAGTACAGTAAAATATTAATGGTTTTATTTGATTTGGTTTACACAATGAGCCACTTACAACCTTCGTCATCGTACCGTCAAGAATTTAAAACTTTCACCCCTGAATAGAACATAATTGAACTGAAATAAGGGTATCCTAAAGAGGGCAGTGTTTTGACATTCTATAAGGTGTAACAGTTTCTAGGCAAGGTTAGCTATTATGTCTGAAAGCACAATCCAAAAACATGAGAAGAGATGTTAGAGTTGTAAGAACATGGTGTAACTGTGCAGGTTGAGTTTGAACCCAAGGAGAAGAATGCAAGCAGGAGATTATTTGTGTTTTAAGTGCTACATCTGAGTGCACAAAAAAAGTTTTGAAAGCTTAAGGTTTGAGAAAAAAAGCAGAGGTGTGAGAAAAAGGAGTCTAATGCCTAGTGAAAATTGGAAATCATGCTCTTATATAGTACAAAGAATCTAAACTTGTGATATTAGACAATTATATTGTAAAGCTGCAAAAAATTTGTTTTGTTTTCTAAGTTGTTGTACATACTCTACCTTTTACGAAGTGATTCCAACATTTCCTCCCCTTTTCCCAGAGCAGCTCTATGGTGTAAAAGAAACAGCATAAATTGTCATATTATCATTAAAAAAATCCAAGAAATACAGCAAACAAAAGCAGGTTTAAAATCTTGGTCATGTAATACTGTTTTACCTCATCTTAGCATCTGGTTGTTGTTGAATGACCTCCAGCAGCTCTCCAAGTCTGTATAAAGCCATACAAAACAGTTAATTTGGGGAAAGAATTGTTTCATGGATAAAGCTAATGCTGACAAAAGATATTGTAAGAGTGCACAGCAAAAATGTGTGCGTGTATATATATATATACATATATATACTGCTCAAAAAAATAAAGGGAACACATCTTAGATCTGAATGAATGAAATATTCTCAACAAATACTTTGTTCTGTACGAAGTTGAATGTCCTGACAACAAAATCACACAAAAATCATCAATGGAAATCAAATTTATTAACCAATGGAGGATTGGATTTGAAGTCACACAAAATCGAAGTGGAAAAACACACCACAGGATGATCCAACTTTGAAGTAATGTCCTTGAAACAAGTCAAAAAAAGGATCAGTATTGTGTGTGGCCTCCACATGCCCTTATGACCTCCCACGCCCAGATTCCCTACAACGCCTGGGCATGCTCCTGATGAGGTGGCGGATGGTCTCCTGAGGGATCTCCTCTGGCAGTGCTCCTCCTGTTCCTCCTTGTACAAAAGCGGAGGTCACTGTCCTGCTGCTGGGTTGTTGCCCTCCTAAGGCCTCCTCCATGTCTGCTGGAAGTGCCTCCAGCCTCTGGACACTATGCTGACAGACAAAGAAAACCTTCTTGCCACAGCTCGCGTTTATGTGCCATCTTGGATGAGTTGCACAACCCGAGTACGGTGGCCTTGAGGTAATCAGTATTGCTTCCTAAGTAGACAGTTTGATTTCACATAAGTTTTATTTAATTGGAGTTATATGGAGTTATGTATTGTTTACGTGTTCCCTTTATTTTTTTGAGCAGTGTATATATAATCCCATGCTCTTTTCACATGTTGCCATGTGAATACTTCCCAACTTGAAAAAATAGTTGGTATTATACATACAGCACCTTTGCTTGAGAAAATTCAATTTTTTCCAAAAGTCGTCACACTGAGATCTGTAAATAAAATATACAGAATAAAAAAAAGATATCACACAGGAATTGAGATAATCTAAGACAGCACCTTCACTTACCCCTGAAAAAAGTGGCTCACATTAAATAATCCTGGTAAATTTACCACCAAAACCTTTACATTGTATTTCATTGTTTATATGTGTTACGAATTAAAATCAGCATCAATGTTTGACTTATGTAATAATGAATAATTATGATTAATATTTTATTATTAATTAAATTATTAATACAATTAGAATTTCGTTAGTCAAATGGGCCATCAGTTCCAGTATCTCTGGAATCATAAGCCAAACTTGTTAGTCTCTGATGAAGAAATGAATTCAAGGCTATCATTCCTCACACAACGAGGAATGATCAGTCACATCTCCAATTAAATCTGAGAATTTATTAACAAAATAGTCCAACTTTACAGTTATAATATCTGTGAATAACTACCAAAATGCAATCTAGGCAAAAAGAACATATATATTCAATGATGAAATGAAAAAATATATATATTTAAAACCAAAAAAGAAAGAAAAACACAAAATGCAGCTGAATACAATCTGTCACAAATCAATGAGAGATGAGGTGAAGGGAACAAAGGGGGCAATGGGATTATGGGCTAATGTTAGATTTAGATACTGTTCTGATGCAGACCCAGCTGCCACATGTTCATAAAAACTAGAAATCTAGCTTAAAAACTAGACAAAAGAAAACAGTTTCAGGACTCAGTATTGTATAGCAAGGCAGTGTGTGAGGGAAAAGGAAATAAGAGTTGTTCAAACTCTGCTTTAGTTACAAATCTATTCAAACAAATTGCAGTATCAAAGCATCAAGAGTGACAACTGTAATAATCACAGCATGCAATCACCATCTCTACAATGAGAAACATTCAACAAACATAAAGAGAGGATGGCTAAATAGTCTTATTTAACTACCTTATCTCAGCCTAGACACACTGTAAAGTGAATTCTTCAGCAATAAATGCTGAGGTATGAGATCTAATCAGTTTGTTTGAGTAAATGGATGCCCAACATGTGTGAACCCTAGTAAAAAAAATGTGTACTAAGTATGTTAAAGTTTAACATACTTTAGTATACTTCAAGTACACTTAGGATTAATATACTTAAAGTGTGCTTTTTTGGAACAACTCTTTTTGTGCTTAGTGTATTTTAATAGTATTTAAATTGTAGTAATGTACAACTTAAAGTGTACTAAGTATACTTCAACGTACTTTTTTGGAACAACTTGAAATACACTTAGTGTACTTTAAGTATTGTTGGGATAAAAATTAATATAAAAGCCCCCTGCTCGTTTTAATTCTTCCATGTCCCTGGGTTCAAGCAGGATCCCACTTGTCAGGAGTTGGATCGCACAAACGGACACACATCGTTGTTCGACTTCGACAATCAGACAATTTATTAAACAATGGACAACATAAAACGACAACATAAGACTCACACGATGCATCGTACAACAGACAAATGGATCAAGAGACATATTACCTAAGACATAGACAAATACTCACGCAACAACCAACATTTAGAGAGAAAATCACCTCCCGAGAACCTCCTAGTTCTGACTCTTCATTTTTGCGCCTCCTGTTTTGTATCAAAGAGAACGGGTCCTCTGGGCTGTATGTAAATTAGGGGAGTGCCTCTAGTGAAGAGGGGGGCTATCAGACTTACAACTTTTCTTAAAATTCCTGAGTGAGACAGAGAGTTTTATGACTCTCCCCAAATCGCTAATCTAAACACAGGAATGGCCAGAGTGTTTTCTTTACAGGACTGAGAGGCACCCAAATGCCGGG
>CAEGAE010028801.1:0-10935 GCA_903067095.1 Girardinus metallicus | reverse complement strand
TTCTGTTGCATGACTTTGTTTTTATGTTTATGATGTAAAGCACTTTGAAATGCCTTGTTGCTGAAATGTGCTATACAAAAAAAATTTGATTTGATTTGATTTCATACTGTGGCTCCCTGTGTTCCCTGGAAAATATTTTTCTTCTCCATTATTTTCATTAAACTTTCATCTGCCTCTAATTCTCCACATTTTGGTCCTTCATCAACCAACCTACATCATGACCAAATGTATGAAAGGAGAGATTAAAAAATAATGTAGGTACAGATAGAAAAACACATTGCTGGGATATTTACAACTTAAAGAATAGAGGGGAAAACTCTACAAATACAACTTTACTGTCCTTTTTCCAAACTTAGAACACAACATTTGGGTACACCGAGTCTTTACTATTTACATTGTATTTAACATAAAATAAGTTTCCTGTGAACAAAGTGTTGATCAATGAAAATTATTAAATTCTCGTCAAATTGAGGCGAGAACTAGTTCTAAACCTAGTCTGTCGGCGTAACAGACTAGCGTTGGTCGGGCAGGTCTCATTGACGCGCCAGCAGATGCCAAATATGCCACGGGGGCATTTGTTGAATTTCAATAACTAAAAGATGCAGATATTTACCGACTATTTTTAAATTATTTTATCACCTCAAAGAAATATTAATTTTACTTGGAGTGCTGTTTTTTGCTATGCTTGCTGAGGGGTTAAAAAGGTAAATAAACTTTAATGTGATCATAAATGTAGATCCAGACACCAAAGAGACGATTGCAGAAATTGTTTTCATAGATAGAGGTAGTTTAGTTTATTATGGCACAAAGCTTACAGGGAAAAATACATTTTGATTAAAAAATTCTCAAACAAAAAATAGCAAAACATCATCAAGAAAGACTAACAACCACAATGTTTCTCTGAAACATCCCATTGATCAACTTCCCTGATTTAAACATCTGCAAACATCTAAACCATGATCTGAGTAGCTCTGGCTCTGAGCAAATTAGCAATGCTTTGATTTAATTATTGATTTTATCCAGATGCACCTGTTGTGTGGCTTTCGTATTAAATTACAAAATGCTTCCCAGTGTGGAGACCAGGACGGCTGCACCGACGGCGGCGCTGAAGGCCATCTTGTTGGATGGAGCGGCGCTGAGTGTGATGGGGTTGCAGCTCTCGGTGGAGCAGCAGGTGATCTTGGTGTTGTAGGCGACCCCCATCATGGTGTCCGGGGTGGTTGCGTCACAGTCGGTGGTGTTTTCCCTGCAGCCCTGGATGTTGAAGCCCACAAAGTCTGGCAGGGACGGGAACGCTGCAGAGAAACAGATGAATTAATCAGTGGGTTTGGAAAACTGCACTTTTATTCATCTGTATCTAATTGGTGGTTTTATCTAATTTTTGGAGTTAAAAAATTATTTTCCTCTGATGTTTGGTGACCCAAAGGGTCACAAAACTTAAAAGAAACACAAAACTTTTACAAACAATTGAGTTTTTAAAAAACACACAGTCATCTATTAGAAAACGATTAACAGAGAAGAATACAGGGATGGGAGGAGGGGGGAGGGAGTGGAGCGTTTCTTCCACCCTGCCGGGGGCGTCGGTGAGCGCTTGGCTCACTGGTGACCCAAAGGGTCACCAAACTGGAAATTCCAGATTTGCAACCAAAATTTCCACTCGTGTTGCTCAAAGTGATAGCTTACACACTGCAAAAACACAAAATCTTACCAAGTACTTTGTCTAGTTTCTTACACACTTAAAATAAGACAAAATCAACTGATAAGTAACTTTTCACCAAGAAATAGGAGATTCAAATTTCTTAATAACTGTGAAAAAGTAAAATTTACATTGGCAGATTATTTCACTTACAACATGGGAAAAATAATCTGCCAATGGAATAAGTACTTTTTAAATCAATACCAAGGAATTATTTACTTAAAACAAGCTCATATATATCCCTGAAAAGTTACTTGAAAGTTATTTTTGTCTAATTTCAAGGGTACTAAGATATTTGCACTAGAAACTAGACCAAACTACTTGGTACCATATGATTATATAAGATATGCTGCATAATTCTCCACTACACTGCAAAAACACAAAATCATACCAACTACTCTTTGTCTAATTTCTATTGCGTATATCTTAGTACACTGGAAATAAGACAGAACTAACTTAAAAGTAACTTTTTAGCAAAATATTGGAGCTTCATTTAAGTCAATAATTCCTTAATATTGATAATAAAAGTACTGGTTCCACAATCAACTGGCACTGCGCGGTTACCTAGCAACACCAGCCAAGCCCAGCCCGTCTCCTAGCAACCCAGTTATAGTATAATTGGCAGATTATTTCATTTATATGAGGACCTTTTCCCCATGTTATAAGTTTAACAATCTTCCAATGTAACAAGCACATTTTCATCAATATTAAGGAAGTTTTTTACTTAAAACGAGCCTCTACATCTTGCTTAAAAGTTACTTTTAAATTAGTGTGTCTTATTTCAAGTGTACTAAGATGTTTGCACTAGAAGCTAGACCAAAATCACTTGGCAAGATTTTGTGTTTTTGCAGTTTAGCAATTGGAAATGACGGTAATTTAGGTCATTGATTGACTTCCCAAAGCTTTTAGCTAACTTTAGACGAAACACTGTCATGGTTTTAGGCAATAAAACGGCACTTACTGGCTCTTCCAGTGTAACACACACTAGAGGTGGAGGGGCAGGTCTCATTAACGGCGTTCAAGCAGTTCCCCAACAGACTGAAGGAGCACTTGTTGCACGTCAGGGACTCCACTGAAACAGAAGAAAGAGTTTTACTCAAACATCAGGAAAGTGCAGAGAAAACTGTGACTCAGCAGGGATAAAGGATACACCAAAATGTTTGCCTTCATTCAAAATATTTTGCAGAATTGTAGTTTTTCTGGTGAGATATCCTATAGACCACACCCTGATGTGATTTGCAAAACCTGCTAAAATCCCAGTGAAGAAATGTTGCTGATGCTGAAATATTGGAAGACTGCAGTTGTGAGTTTCTCAATGAGAAAAACATGTAAAATGGGGAGAATTAGTCATCATTTTTGCCTGATTTGAGCATTATTTGATCATTTTATTTATTCCCCCTTGTAAGATCAAAGAAACTGGCTAATCTTGACTATGATAGTGTATTTATAAAATACAGAAATATTAAAAAAAATAGTTACTATTACAATAATGATCAAGTTTATCAATTAATATAATTTTTTTTGTCATTTAAATACAATGTTCTTGTAATTTTTGAGTGAACACAACTTTTCTTACCCAAAACCAGAGATGCAACAGCTGCAACAACAGCAAAAACAAACTTTCCCATCTTGGTTTTGTAGATTTCACTCTTGGTTTCTGCTCAGAAAGTCGTCCAACTCGCTCCAAAGACCTGAAGCTTGTTCTCTTCCAGGTGATCGGAGGTTCCAGTGGGTCTGAAGTGATGAGCCTGACGCCGAGGACGGAGGCTTATATGAGGTGAGGGGTGGGGGTGAGGAGGACTGGAGGGGTTTTTCAGGTCTTTTGAGTTTCGCCTTATCTGAAAGAAAAGGTGGGGAGGAGTGGAAACCGAGACCGGCACAGGAGGGATTCTGGTTGTTGTTTTAATGAATGTTTCTTTTTTTTTCCAAATCTGTTAAGAGAAACAATTAAGGTAGAGCTAGTAATCAACAAAACCTCCCTTTAATTTACGTTTTACTTGCATATTTTTTCATAAGTTTCACATCATTCCTCTTCCAAGTGACAAGAGCGTGACCTTTGACCTTTCAGCAGCATAACTCTGGGCTGCAGAACCTGTTGGTCTTTCACTGGACTCCATTGTTTGGATTTTTATTGTAATTTTCCAGGTCGATTTGTCATCTTTGCATTCAGTAAAGCTGCATAATCACTGAATTGAAATGGTGATGTATAACTTCATATAGTGACTTTCGAAAATAATAGACTTATTCTAACAAACCAAAATATTTTGATGTGATTTACGTTTTTGTACTTCCATTTGGGTCTGCACTGCTTCTAAAACCTGCCCAACC
Organism: Girardinus metallicus; assembly: GCA_903067095.1. Taxonomy (NCBI): domain Eukaryota; kingdom Metazoa; phylum Chordata; class Actinopteri; order Cyprinodontiformes; family Poeciliidae; genus Girardinus; species Girardinus metallicus. Next base: position 6,911 of record CAEGAE010028801.1, on the reverse strand, counting down.
GTTCACTTTGTGTCGTTTTTGGCATACAGTTGTTGTGGGTTTTTTTGGTGTCTGGAAAATGAGCCTTTTCAGAAACATAACGTCCCAATTCAGCAGGCACTGCCCCTCACCTAGCAACCCAGCCTGATACCTAGCGACCCCAGCAAACCCCAGCCTGTTACCTAGCGACTCCAGCGGAGATCCAGCAAGTTTAGTCAGCTGGTTTTACCTCTGTATGCGCTGTACAATGGCTGCTGGAAAAGACAACAAAGTGTTTTGTTGTTGACTTACTATCCTCTTGCTGCATTATTGTTGATTGTGCTTTTCAAAGTGTAAAAGTTGAGTTGGGGGGATGGCCAGAAGCAGCTTGCTTGGATTTAAAGTGACAGGACACCTTAAAACAGCTCATTCTGAAAGGACTAAATTCTCATTATCTAAGAATGATTTTTTGTTTTGTTTGTATTTTTCACCATTAGCACGGTAATTGCACATATTTCTGACATTCTAAGTATTTATTAAGTAAGGTCCAAAAGTATCTTCCACTTTTCTGGGTGTAGAGCTCTCTTGTGCAAAACAGACCAAAAAAAATTTTTTTTTAAAAGTACTAATTGACAATGGATACAGATTTTTCCAAATATTTTTTTTATTTTGCCATTGGCAAATTTGTCTGATAATACATAAAGAAGTTAGTGGAATAATTACATTTAAGTAAACAAGTCACAAAACAGCATAATGGAAAGTTAGACTCAACGTTTCTATGAAACATCCCATTGTTCAACTTCCATAATAATTTGAACCTTCGTCTTAATTTTAAGTTACATGAAGGAAGGATAACATAGGACTAGATTTGTTTCTTTGTAACATTAATCAAATAAGTAGGAGTAGTGAAGAGGGGTGGATACTGTTTGTAATTTCATTACAAAAAGCTTCCCCACATGGAGGCCATGGCGGCTCCAACCACGGTCACAAGGAACGTCATCTTCAGGTCTGGTGCAGCACCAGAGAGGTTCACGGTGTTACATTTGTCTGTACTGCAGCAAGTAACTTCAGTTTTGACTTGGATGGTCAGGATTTCTGTCGTGTTGTTGATGCCACATTGAGTGTCATTAGCCCTGCAGCCCTGCGTGATCACGCCCCTGAAAGATGAGAGGCCTGGAAAACCTGCGGAGCAACAGTTGACATGGATTAGTCACTGAGATTGCTTAACTACTGGAAATAACTAGCTTATTTATTTATTTATTACTATTTCTGCCTACTGCTGTGGCTGTTCATCCTACTATAGTTTCTTCCCCCTTGAGGCGTGACGTCACACGCGCAAGATCACACCCCCATTTTACTGCTGGCTGAGTAGCGTTGGTTTTATCTGCTAATAATTAATATGACGCGCTAAGTCTTGAATGTACTTGATATGTGAAAGAAAATGGGACACGGTGCTTTGCTACAAATTGTCAACACTACAACAACTAGATGACAAGGTCAGGAAAAAGTTTTAAATAAGAAAAAAATGCGAGGAAGAGGGAAGTAGTTCAGTTATTCTTGCTTGACATTGAGAACCGTAACTTGTAGGTGTTATGTGGAATTTGGCGTGTTTTGGTTTAGCTACAAGATAAAAAAGGCATCAATAGAGCAGGTGTTTAAATTAGCTAATCAACCACCGCAGTGTTGGCTTAGCTAATAGCAGCGGCAGCTAATAATCCACCGCAGTGTTAGATTAGCTAATAGCAGCGGCAGCTAATAAACCACCGCAGTGTTAGATTAGCTAATAGCAGCGGCAGCTAATCAACCACCACAGTGTTAGATTAGCTAATAGCAGCGGCAGCTAATCAGCCACAAACATCAAGCCTAAAAACATAATGCTGTAACCTACTGAACGCTATGTTCTTTATGTGGAAAATGTTTGAGTGTTTTTTATTTTATTTTATTTGGTTATTTATTTATAACATAGCCGACACAGAGAGTGAGGTTTTAAGTTTATCTTTAACGGTTTTTCTGTGTTATGTTTTTTTCCCCCCCAGCTGTGGCGCACTGCACTTACTTAATCCTACCTACATCTCCAGGTTTATTTATTTAATGGAGTCACACATTCCACAGACCAAGCTGGGAGATTCGCATGTATTGTGGCAGCGCGGCATGCGATTATTTTATAGCAGGTAAAATAATCGTCTTTTTGCCTGCCAGAGTTGTGCGCAACAAAATCACTTAAACCATAAATACCTGACTTAAACACGACACAACTGGCGTCATGCATTTCCAAGATAAAGTATAAGTATTTCTTTTAGACATGCTACTAATGACTAGAGAGATGTTAGACTCAACATAAAACAGTATAACTTATCAGTAATAATACTTATTAAATTAATTCAATCACATCCCTGTCCAGATAGCTAAAAAAAAAAAAATATATATATATATATATATATTTTTTTTAAGTGTTTAAGGAATTAAAGTGACAGAAAAGTGATAAAAGTGAACTTACTGGTCCTCTGTGTGTAGCAGGTCTGGTTCATGGCACAATCACCTTGGCCACTACCCAGGCAGAAGCCAAAGAGACTGATGGAGCAGTTGTTGCACGTCAGAGACTCCACTGAAACAAACAAGTACACAGTAACAAACAGAGTTACAAGAAGAACTTTTATTTTTAAGTAACTTGAAATAGTTAGAAATGTTCATTAAGCGATCCATTACAATCTGTATTGATCAAAATACAAATATTGTCTGCGCACAGCCTTATTCTTTCAGATATGTAATTTTAACCATTTTAATTCAGTTATTACTGTTTGACAGACGGCATTTGTGTTCATTGTTGCACTTTTGACTTTGATTCAATCAAAAAGCTCTTAAGCAATGCCATATGTTGTGGCTTTACTTCATAGGATAAACACATCATTTAATATTTAATACAGCAGAAGCAGATCCAAAAATGAGTGTTTTTACTCATTTTTGAGTAAAAAGATTATATAAATATGATCAAATGCTAAAAATATAATTTGAATTTGCATTATTCCTTTATTCAGATTAGAATTAGTTCGGACCCCAAATTAGCAACAGAGTGATGCTCGTTTTTACTGTTTCAATTACTGATCTCTGACAAAATGAAGCTAGACGTAAATCGGGTTCATCCTGAATGCATTGGGTGACCTACTTTTCTTTTTTTCACATCTATAAATATGATCAAATGCTAAAAATATAATTTGAACTTTTGCAACTATTGTTCGTGAATTTCTTTTTTTCCAAAAGTGACGTAGTTGAAATTAAAAATAAAACAGTTAAAATTTAAAAACTGATAGTTTGTGAAGGCAAAATAGTTATTTTGATGCTGTCTACCAGTATCAAAGAATATATTTAATTATTACCCAGAGCAAAGGATGCAATGGCCACGACAACGGCAAAAAAGACCTTTCCCATCTCTGTTTCTTGGTTTGGTTCCCGGTTTTCTCAAAGATAATAAATCCTTTCCCTTGAGGCTAGAAGATCCTTGTTGTGTTGTGAGGTATCAGAGGTGATGAGACTGGAAGCAAAGACGGTGATTTATATGCAGATCAAGCCGGAGGGCGGAGGCCCGATGGTGTGTGGAGCCTCACAGGAGAAATGTTCAGCCCAGTTATCAACTCAAGAAATATGCAATGAGCTGGAGCTCAGTTTACATTGGTATGTTTATGTGGCCTCAATATTGAGCAGCAAAATTATATCTTACTTACAAATACTTTGGCTTTTTTAGAAACCCTAAATGTTTTTAAACTGGGTACGCCAGAGATATTAGATGGCCAGCTAAGATAGATGGGTATATAAAAAAACACAGAAATAGTTTTTTGTGCGTTTAATTACCTCAAGGTCTACACAGACTGATCATTTACCTTGCCCTGTGAAAAAAAAAAATTTTTAAATTAAGATGTAAATAACAAAATGTAAGGAAAGTTTTTATGAAATTTTAGACTGTGTGGAAACCTTCATCCATTACTGAAATATTAATCTATTCAAAGTAACTTGATAAACTCTTGGAACCAGTCGGTCCTGTTTCACGGCACAGATGTCACCAAATAAAATCGGCTGCTACGTCATCATCACTTTATTGGATGCTGCTGCTGCTTCTTGGTTTTACAACTGTAAAATTCCTGTCAGCTGAACGCTGTCATGAAGAAAAATGAAGCGCAGCAGCGCTGCAGCACAGCTACCTGCTGCAGCACAGCTACTGCTGCAGCACAGCTACTGCTGCAGCACAGCTACTGCTGCAGCACAGCTACCTGCTGCTGGAGTCGAATATTTTAAAATGTGTTCATTACTGTTGCCACATCCTACAAGGCCTCGTCAGGGTATGTCAGTTCATGGCTTGAAATTATTGTACAACAGTTTCTCTTTGTTCTGTTTTTGGAAATAAAAGAAATAAAATGATGGAAAACATAAATTTTGTACTAATTTTCCAAAGTCTTGCAGATGTTTTATTAGATTGCGAGTTGCTTTTGTGGAATTCTGCAGTCCTGTTTGCCATTTGCGACAAATGTTTTCTTAGCATGAAGAGAATTTTCTCTGAAAACACAAAACCTAAAAAAAACCATAATATCAAAGGGTGTTTCTTAGTTTATTTCAGTTGTATATTTGGTGCGACGGAGTATTAGGCTATGCTAAGAAAATAAAAATAATACAGTTACGAGAATAAACTCGTACAAGAATGAAGTCATAATATTATATAAAGTCAAAAGAATAAAGTCCTAATAATATTCAAATTCAATTCAAAATCAAAAATACTTTATTAATCCCAAAGGGAAATTGAATGTTGTTGTAACTCATTAAGATTCTTCAGAGTTATTGTAAAAGGTGATGGCTGTTGGCAGGAAAGATCTCCTGTAGCAGTCTGTGTTACAGTAAATCTGAAGACACCTCTGACTGAAGATGTTCTGCCTTCCCAAGACAGTCCCATGAAGAGGATGGTCAGGATTGTCCATAATCTTTGTGATTATTTGAAGAATCCTTCTTTGCATCGTCATCTTCAGAGATGCCAGTTGACCTCAGAACAGAACCAGAACAGAACCAGCCGTCGTTATCAGGCTGTTGAGCCTCGTTAGGTCCCTGGTTCTGATGCTGCTGCCCCAGCAGACGACGGCAGATGAGATGACGCTCTCAACAACAGGTTTATAGAAGATTTGCAGCATCTTGCTGCAAACCTTGAAGGATCTTTGCTTCCTCCAGAGGTCCAGTCTGTTCTGTCCCAGTCGGCTTCACTGTTGCGTCTCCAGTCCAGTCTGTTGTCAAGGCGAACACCGAGGTGTTTATTCCTCTAGCACCTCCTCTTCTTCTCCCGTGATGGAAATAGGGCTTGATCTTACTACGTTCCTCCTGAAATTAACAGTCGCCTCCTTTGTTTTGTTCACATTTAAGATGAGACGATCGTTCCCTCCATGGCACCACGCGGTCCAGCAGATCTCTGTACTCGGCCTCTTGTCTATCCTCTGATGACCCGACAACAGCAGAATCACATGAGTATTTCAGTAGATGGCAGAGGTCAGACTGGTGCCGGAAGTCTTTTAGTGTTTGTCTCTAGAGACTGAAATTTCTCCCCATTCCTCGTTGCGAAACAGCCGAAGCTCAGTCAGTCGATGGAGAGCGTTGGTGAACATCAGTTCTCAGATCTCGCAACAGATTCTTAATTGGATTTAAGTCTGGACTTTGACTGAGCCATTCTAATGCATTATACTGTGATGTTTTTCTTAACCAACTTCTCTTTACTCTGTTTAGTCATTAGCAATCAACAGGCAACTTCTGAAGGCAATCAGTTGCACTCAGAGCAAAGGGGGCTGAATACTCTTGCACGTTGTGCTTTTCTTTTTTTTATTAAAAATGTTTTTAATCATGTATAATTTTTTACAGTTGTCTGCCACTTTGTGTTGATCTTTCACATTAAATTCTAGTGAAATATATTTACGTATGTGGTTGTGAAGTGACAAAATATGGACAAGTTCAAGGGGTATGAAGACGTTGGCAATCCCTTCTGTGTAGATCAACTTAATGAAGCAAACACTCATGAAAGACAAAGTTTAAAGATTTATTTCAATAGGTTAAATACATTTAAACGTGTAACGCATCTTATCTCTTCTTTTTTCTCAAAAAAGAACTTTGACGTCAGTAAGACACAAAGGAGGTAGAAGGTTCGAGAATAAAGTCGAAATAATGCGAAAATTAAGTAAAAATAAGAATAAAGTCAATATGGTACGAGAATAAGGTTGAAATAATGTGAGTATAAAGTCACAATAATATGAGAATAAATAAAGTTGGAATGATACGAGAAAACTTCACAAAGTAATTAACTCTCTACCAATCATCCGGTGGAGACCAAGTTAAGTAAAGTAGGTATTTATGAAACTGAGACTTTTAGGATTTATGTAGAGATTTATTTTGTTTCAGTAGGTTAAATACATTTAGACTGGAAAATATTCAAACCAGCATCATGAAAGATTTACGAACTCAACGTTTCCTTGAAACATCCCATTGATCAACTTCCATGATCTGACGAGAATAAAGCCAGAGCATATGAATCAGTAGGTTTATTGCTTATAGATTTACATTGGACAGGGATTTAGCTTGAGAAGCTACATGTAGCTGCTAGCATGTTGTAATCAGATTACAACATGCTTCCCAGGAAGGAGGCCAGGACGGCTCCGGTGATGGCGGCGGTGAAAGTCATCTTGGTGGTCGGGGCGCCGCTCAGCGTGACGGGGTTGCACCTGTCCGAACTGCAGCAGGAGATATTGGTGTTGTAGGTGACGCCCAGCAGAGAAGACGACGTGGTTTGGTTGCAGCTGGTGTCGTTCACCCCGCAGCCCTGGTTGCTGAAGCCGTTGAAACTCGTGATGGAAGGAAAAGCTGCAGGGGAAGTGTGAAGTTTTCATTAATTTTGCGTCAGAAAACCCTGATGTGAGTGTGGCGTTACTGCTAATCGT
>CAEGAE010028798.1:0-61393 GCA_903067095.1 Girardinus metallicus | reverse complement strand
AAAAAAAAAAAAAACTAAGAAACATTGCAGTTTCAATAGGCCTTCGCAGCGCTTTGCTGCTCGGGCCTAATAATAACTAAGAAACCGAGCAGTTTCAATAGGCCTTCGCAGCGCTTCGCTGCTCGGGCCTAATAACTAAAAATCATTGCAGATACAATAGGCCTTCGCAGCGCTTCGCTGCTCGGGCCTAACTAAGAAACATTGCAGTTTCAATAGGCCTTCGCAGCGCTTTGCTGCTCGGGCCTAATGACAAAAACAAGTAAAACAATAACAAGCTTAAAGGGAAGCAAAAATAGGACTGGCTAGAGAAGCCAGTGTAAAAAAGACAATAAACAGGACAGCGGAAAATGGTGTCAAGGTAATTGAGGAAAAAGATACCAACTCCATTCATTTTGTTTTTTGACTTCTACCAGGCTCTGTGGTCATCTCATTTGAAACGCATTTCTTTTATGACTACATGCACTCCAGGAATATAACTTCCACAGGATGAACAGAGCTTTTGTGGCCTGGTTTTTAGGGTGCACCAGCTCAGCTTTTGCTAAGATCATAAACCCTCCTCATTCCATCTGTCATTTTGTCAGCAGAAGGTCAGCTGTACGGTCAGTCACTCCAGAGGAGCGCTCGGTGCAAAAGCGATGCAACATAAAGGTGCAGCGAAATACACCAGGAGTTGTTTCTTGGACAACTTTTCTCCAATTTTTGTTCTTATTTCCTTTTGGCAGCGTGCATACAATTCCTGTTGATGAAGCATCTTTCAATGTTTTGTCCACGTAATGAACAGCAGGTTTCTTATTAGCTGTAGCACTGTGGCAGATTTATCAGTTCATTGTAAATCCTGAGATGTCTTTGAATTCACAGCTGGGCTTTATGCCATTCCAATAGCACAACAGGCTGTGTGCAAAGTCCCACAAGAGTCATTAACTGCCATTTGTGTCCAAGTAGAACAAATCTTAAAACTAATTAAGCCGCTCTCCCATGAAAAGAACGCGAGGACGAATTTCGCCACAGAGAGAGTTGGTGAATTGAGAATCGATAGTTGACAATTTCCAAAGTCTTGTCGAGTGTGTGTGTGTTTGGGGGCAAAATCAATCACTGCAAAATGAGTCCCGCGTAAACACGAGCGGAGTGACCACAGCACAGTAATTCAGATAGAGGGGGAGCCAAGACAACCTTATAGGCAGCACACTCAATTCTTCTTTTTTTTTCTTTACATTTTTGCCAAGGAAATGGACAGCCGGTGCCATTTTGAAAGGTTAGTTCAGACTGCAAGATGCTGAAATGTGAAGGGGGTGGGGGCGAGAAAAAAAACGACATTTAAACTAACATGGAGATGAGCGTGCATAGAGTTTGAAATATGTAATGAATAATTTAGCCAGCAAACAGGATCATGTGTACTGAAATATAATAGATTTAGTACAAACAACCACTTTGGGACATTGTGCACATACCGGGTTCCAAACACTAATCGCATCACGGTAAACGCCGTCTACATGTGTTCAGGAGAAAATGAGGAAAAAGGATTCATTGTAAACCTCAAACAACAGGTTGAAAACACCAACTGTTACAGATGGTTGTTTATTTTAATTGTGGCATAAATGTGTCCATTTCCAGGGAGCATCTGGCACGATGCACTGCTGTTTTCTATGAGGCATTTATGCAGAGGAGCGTTCCCCGAACGATTTGCAAATGCAATCACAGTCCGCTCATGAATGTCTTTTCCTGGTTTGTGAAACACATTCACGCAGCAAACTTAATTCTACTTTTGCTTCCCAGAAATTGACATCATCGTTAACCTGGACTTATTATCTATGTTTACAATAAAGCTGCATTAGTTTTGTTCTTATCGCCGAACACCTAAATGAAGCCAGGCCCCGCCCTCGTCTTCTTTAAATCTATCAAAATCGCTGTTGGTGCTACGCTCGTGCAGCAAAGACTTTGGATTGTTTCGCTATCATTTAAGAGGTATGATTAAATGTTTCCAGAGGTCATCGGAGGTCAACCAGCTCCCCAACCTTCTAAAAATCAAAGACAATTGGCGTCAATCAACTCTGCTGCTTTTGTGCTGATAAAATTTCCATTTGTGCTGCTTTTGCTTTGAAAATATTACTGAAAGTTTAAAGGTCAAAAAGCGAACCGCCCCCCTCTTCCCTCCCTCTACACCTCCTTCAAATAAAACATATTTGGTGTCCATCAACTCTGCCACGTTTGTGCAGCAAAGAGTTTCATTTGGGCAGAACTCATTTTAAAGATATTAATGGGAAAGTCTCAAGAGGTCATCAGAGGTCAACCAATCCCCCCACATTCTCAAAAAACAAAAACAACTTTCAGTAATATTTTCAAAACAAACATGGCACAAATTCAATTTGTTTTGCTGCACAAACGCAACAGAGTTGATCAACACCAATTTTGATTGATTTCATAAATGTGGGGGAAACTTTTTTTTTTTCTCATTAATATCTTTAAAATGATAGCTGCACCGACAAAAGCTTATGTCGCACAAACGGAGCAGAGTTGATTCACACCAGTTTTGTCTGACTCGACGATGTTGTGGGTGGGAAAGGGCTGGTTGACCTTTTGAACCTATGAAACTTTTATTAATATCTTTAAAGCAAAAGCAGCACAACTGAAAGTTTTTGCAGCACAAACGCAGAACAATTTATTGAAACCAATTTTCTATGATTTTGTGTGTGCGTGAGGGAAGGTTGACTTTAAAACGATGGGCAACCTCACTCAGGCCTGCTGCACGTCATATTCTGTCCTCGCTCGCATTTTGTAAAGTTTCCACAAACTTCGTTGCATTTTAATGGGGGTTGTACATTATTTCTGAGTGAAAGGAAAACCAGCAGCTGATCGGCTGGACCCCCAAGAGCAGACGTGAGGAAGACTGTAGATGTTGGCGTCTGCAGAAGTGCCAAGTGAAGAACACACACGGTGTTACTTCCAACACTTCCTGTATCAACTCAGACATTGAGACTTGATCGATAAACAAGCTCTCAAAGCGTAAAATCTGACTAGGCAGCAACTCTAAATACAAGCGTAGTCAGAACAGCAGCCTTACAGCGAATGCATTTTAAATATTTTACCGAATTATTCTGTGACTTTTAACTTGCAAGACCAGAATAATCGATCATCAATCACTAGATCAATCGTGGTGCATCCTATTCCCATGACTTGTACTCCAATGGAAAAATCCACTTATACTTCCTACATACTAAAAAGTGTCACAGAATATACATTTTTGTAAAACGGTACAAAACAATATTCTTTAGCATTTGAAAAATATGAAACAGCTTTATAACTTCCACATTTAAACTATTAAAGGAGACAGTAGTAAGCATTTTTATAGGGGCACTCAAGGATTTGCTATTTACATATATGAAGGATAAACTGTATAACATGTTAAGTTGTATTTGCTAGACAGAACTGTTGAACTGCACAGTGTTGAAAAGTACTGAAAGCCGTGTTCACTAATGAGACAGTTTGCATGCAAAATACAAACTATTAATTGATGTCTTCTAAACAGCTTCTGTTTAAACAAAGTATGGGTTGATGGCAATAGGAAGAAAAAACAGCACACAGGTCAGGGACAAAGTTACGGCTGTAATGTGACAAAACATAAAGCCACAGATACTTTTGTTTTGTACAATACCTTGTTTAGCTGGACCCACAGAAAACCTTTATTATCCATAACCCATCATGTAAATCTTTCAGCACTTTCTCCTTAGACCATCATAACAAACTGGGTTTGCCCATAAGAATCATAACACCAAACGATGATGAAGGCGCTTCACGTTTTTAAAACACCATATCTTGAATTTCATCAGCTTTTACACTGAATGTCTTTTGGTAGATTTTCACAAGAAAAAAAGAAAAACTGAACTGGTGGATGAAATCGTAACATTGACTGAAAGTTTTATTTGCACTTGGAACACCAATTCTCAAAAACTTTTAAGAACTGCAAGAAAAATATGCCAGAAGGAATTAGTATTATTTTATTTTTTTTCCCCTTTCTGGCTGCCTACGCAAATGGCAAAACAGGACAACACAGCTTATCTGCTGCTGAAGCAATTATAATAATATGGTACCTCTGCTGCAATCTGACTGAATACAAAGAGAGGGGGGGGGGAAATAGCCTCAAGTGCTTTCAGCGCCGTTTTAAAGAGTCGCTACTAATGCATAGTAAAAATGTCACCACTCATTTCTGTATTAGGAATTTAGATGGACTTTTTTATTACAGTTATGAAGCTTAACTTTCCAACCTTATTGATCTAGCAAAGTTAGGTGCAAAGGAACGAAACACACAGTTTCACTCTCTGGATGTAGTAATGGTCCCAGACCTGAACCTTCAGCGTCACATAAAGACAGTTACAAAATCAGTCTTCTATCACCTGAAGAACATTTCTAGGATTAGAAGACTAATGCAGGATCTAGAGTAACTCATCCATCCATTTATCTTTAGTCGCATTGATTACTGCAAAGGCGTCTTCAGCTGCCTTTAAAAAGTCAGTTTTTTAAGGCAGCTGACCCAGAACGCTGCTGCATCATCCCAGTTCTAAAGTCGTAACGCTGGCACCCTGTAGCTCAGAGAATAGATTCTAAAATACTGTTAGTTTATAAATCACTGAACGGTTTAGGACCAAAATACATTAAAGATCTGCTGGTGTTGTATCAACCTCCCAGACCTCTCAGGTCTTCTGGTTCTGGTTCTGCTCTGCGTCCCCAGAACCAAACATGGAGAAGCAGTATTCAGCTTCTATGCACCACACATCTGGAACAAACTTCCAGCAAACAGTAAAACTCTTTGGATCTTGCATTAATGAGTCACAATAACACTTAATTTCCCTTTGGGATCAATTAAGCATTTTTGAATAGAATTGAAAACAGCCGAAACACTGAGTTCCTTTAAATCAGGGCTAAAACCCCACCTGTTTGGAGTTACCTCCGATTACTAGTAGCCGGAGCATTGATCAAACTATTTGCTGTGTATTTGCTTGATGATTTTGATGACACTGGACAAAATGTAAAATGTTCTTCTCATGTTTCATGACTGGTGTCCAGGATTTTACGACGTAAAGCGCTTTGAACCGCCTCGTCGCTAAAAATGTGCTACATGAATGAACTCTACTTGCAGGAAAGTCATAACTGTCCTTCTGGGGTTTCGGCCCGCTCGGCGCCTCGTCGTGCTCTGCTTGTGCAGAATTCAGAGAAAAAAAAAGAAAAAAAAGCACATGACGGAGCGGCACCGGTCCTACCGCTGTGCCGTAATGGACTGCTGATGACTACGACCTTCTGCTCAACCTGAGGAGGACACGGAGCGAGCGGCGCGACGGGGACAGGGAGGGCAGCGCTAGTGTTTGTGCTCGACTTTACTTTAGAAACGGTGGATAAAGGAGACAGAGGACATTCAAGTCATAAAACCAAAGTAGCGACGAGAGGGAGAGGGTGGAGTGGATGGCTTTGAAGAGGAGTAAAGTACGGAGGAAGGGTCCCGGGAGAGGAGGAGAGAGATGGAGTGAGATGGAAGTAGCGGGGATAAAAACAGGAGGAGAAGGAAGTCATTTCCGTTCCACTCGTGTGAATTAAGATGGCTCTGGCTAACTAGATGCTCCACGAGTCACATTCGCTAACTCAAACTTGCATAGATTACCCTGAAAAAAAAAGAAAAAGACGTCTACTCCCTCGTCCCTGCATAAGAAAACGGAGGAAGTTGAGCAGTTTTCATACGGGGGGGATTAAGGGAGCTCAGCTAGCTGTTTGAAGCCGAGAAAAATATCTAGACGCCGAACGTTGCCTCCACTTTTCAGCAAGGGAGGAGGAGAGATGAATCGCCAAACGGAGACAATCCTTGGTGAAGGCAGATGAATGTGCAAACAAATCTGCTAACAAATTTAGCTCCTCCACACCTTACAGAAAGAAGGAAGTCGTGACAGAGAGAAAAGGAGCTTATTTATCTGCTGTGCTGCTCACCTGAAAGAACAAAAAACTCCCCCAGCAGTACAGAGGGAGGCAGTCTGAGTAAGTGAAGAGAAAGGCAAACCCGATTCTCCTCTCCATGAGCAATCTGGAATGACATGAGAGGATTTTAACAGATGGGGGAGGGGGATTGTCGACGAGCTGTCAGGTGGAGCTGTTGGTTGCAAACAGGATAAACACTTAATGAGGCCCTGAAAAAAGCTTTTCTCGAAACATTTGATGAGAGAGAATGCATGAGCTGTAGAGAGACTAATGTAGCAGGATGGTTCATTACAGCTTCCTGACTTAAACTTTTTTTTTTCCCACTTTATGACAAACTTCAGTCTTAGAGTGTTTCATGTGATAGACTAAAACAAACTAGTGCTTATATAAAAATGTCAACGGTGTGGCCTATATTTAGTTCCTATTGTCCGGTAATTAGCTTAATTCAGTCTCTTCATCACCCGTTACTCGTGTATATTTCTGTGTAGAAAGTCCTATTTTTGCAGTTGTCCCATTTTGCTTTTTAACCTAATCACACCGTGAACTTGCTCACATCGTTCTGCCATCTGTCTGCTGCGTTCTCCAACTATTCTCAGAGCGCTTTACGGAGCTAGCATTAAGCTAACGAAAGGGGCGCTCTGTTTACTTTCTTTTAGTTTTGTGGCTTATCGGTCACCCTGGATTAAAGTTGGTGCGACGTAAACTTAAAATTTTATCGCATTATTTCGTGGTACTTTTTTGATAACAATAAAGATTATGATCAAAAACATATTTAGTAGCTATTTTTGTTTTAAGGGTTATGTGACTACATGGCCCCACATCAGTAGTTCCCCACATACGAATATCGTTTGTGAAAAATACTTCCATTCACAACAGGTTACTTTGAGGATGCCACTCCCACTTTGTTCTTGTTTTTCTATTCAAAAGCTATCATAACATCTTTTTCACAATATACGATTAACGATGCAATAAATGCCCAACGCCTACCCTGGATTAAGAAGTAATCTTATTGTAAGACTACTTACAACAAAAAGTAAGAAGTAGTCTTACAGACTCCTGTGAAAACAAGAGAATTTCTCGGGGTGCATTGGACGTTTATAAGTGCAGCCCCTGTCGGTTTTGCCCAGTTGAGCAAATGCAGCATTATTTTAACCCTTCACACATGCAGAGTGTTTATACGCGGAACTAAACGTGGAATTGTACGCTCCAGCGTGAAACTTTAGAAAGTACATCAAAGCAAAGGAGTGCATGGGGTCGGCTATGAGGGAACGTGGCATTACAGTGATAATGTTCAAAGCAAGGTGGAGGGAATCACAGTTTTATGCAGGCCTAAGGTACACAACTCACTTTACACTAAACATCATTTGTCATGGTAAATACGGTCAAACCAGAAGTCCATGAATATTTCAGGCCCATGGTTTAATTTTATAGCACAGTCAAGCAACTGTTGCATTCAGTTTTTTATGAAAATGCTGTGTGTATCAAACATAACTTAAAAGAAATTTGACTTTGCAATATAACACCTTGAAATCGGACCTCTGCCTCTTTAAGAAGCTCTTCCTTTTCTTCGTCTTCAGCATGTCATCTCAACAACTTCTCTGTTAACCTTTTAATAAGGTTTTTACCAGCTTTTCACTGAGAAGGAGCTCCTATAATGAGCTCAGCTGGTGTGCAGTTCCATTGCAATTAGCAATGTTTGCTAATTGCTGCTGGCTAGTCTGAAGGAGCTGAATGGGGCGGCTCTGGGGAGGAGCTTAATCGTGAATGGTTTCCAAGGAAGATTAATTGATTTCCCAAACATGCATGAAAAAAAGAATCAAAGTAACACTCAGGGAGTGTTTTTGATGAGAGAATATCATTTTATAAATCTCTAAAAATGGCATAATACTAGCCCTTCAACTGGGTTCATTGTTGTAGGATTTTATTAATTTCCAAAGTGGCCCCTCTTTGAAATGCAGAATATATAAATAAAATTAAATTATTGTCGGAGAGCTTTTCGCCAGGCCTTGAGTCTGTTTGATTACCAACACAGCCTTGTTTCGTTGATAACTGTAATTTGTAAAAGACAAATTACAGTCGACACCATTTCCTTCCCTCCTGTGATGTCATTCATGTACTTCAAAACGAGGGCAAAACTTGTATTTTTTTCCCCCCCTTTTAAATATAATTTTCCCTTTGCCATTTGAAAAGCGCAACAACTTCACAGAGTCAAACTGACATGCCTTAATAAAGTCAGAGAATGTCATCTTTGAACTCGGATTTTGACGGTGAGTAATGGAGATGGTCTCTGTGTGAGAGTGGCGAGCTTGAAAGGCAACAAAGAGCCGGAGAGCGAGAGAGTCGGGGAAAGTTGAAGAGGCTTGGATCAAACGCCCCTTTCCTGCCGGGGGGAAGTGCTGACTGGCAGAAAGGAACCACCTTGGGAGGAAGTGGGTGGATCAGGGACCGGGGGGGCATGAATGGGTGTAATGGGGAGCGACGACGGGGGAATATTTATTCCACATCCATGCCACAGGCGTGTTCGGAAAGACAAACACGCCAGTGAATGAGAACACCAACACTCATTTGTTTCAGTTTCAGGGCTTTGCGCTGCCTGTTTTAAAGAAAACAAAACAAAACAGGGAAAACAATGTAAAAGTCGCCTGCCAGAATAATCAATACCCTTGCAGCTGCTGTCTTACCTGATCGGATGTTGATGTTGTAGCTTTGCTACACCGTGGGGTTAGCATTCTCCTCTGCTAAGTTGTTGGGTCAAGTCTTGGTTGGCGAACGTCTGTGTGTATTTTCTGTGTTCCCCCGTGGATGTGTGGATTTACTCTCCATGACTATACTACAATTATCAACCAAAGACGAAGTGAACTGTCAAACTGGTCAAACTGTGACGTTTGTCTCTGGTTTCTCAGTTGTTGACTGCAATTTGTTTTCATGACTTCTTATTCTTGTGTTTTTTTATGGCGTAAAGCGCTGTGAACTGACTTGAAAACTGACTCTGTGAAATCGTCAACTGTTATTTCTCCAAAATGCAGCATAAGTAGCCGCTCCCAAGTATAAGGTGTTTGCACTCCAGTACCTGAATGATGGCTGATAGATGGTGAGCGCTAGCGGCATGGCTGAAATATGACGCGTCATAACTGTTTACATCCGTCAACGACGTGACTTTTAATGACTTATCGTGTGAACAAGCTGATTTACGTGTGATTTTAGTTGCATTTCTTATTTGATGGAAACACCGCAATTTCAAAATTGTGATGTTGTTTTTTTTCTTTTACATTAGCAGAATACCAGACAAGTCTTGTGCACATTTGTAATTGAAATGCAAAGTTTCTTGTCTCAACCGTTTGTGTGAGTTGACCCTGCGATGGACCGGCAACCTTCACCTTGCATCTGCTCTGCGCTGGGCTTCAGCCCACACGGAACAGGGAACATTACAATGAGAGGATGGATGGTACCCATGGTTCTATTGGCATTAAATTGTCACAAACTCGTTCCATCCATCCACACATATATCCTCCGCTCTCAGCTTCATCCAGAGGAGGGCCAGGAGACTTCAGGTCAGAAGAGACGTGTAATCCCTCCATCATGTTATGGGTCTGCCCCGGGGTCTCTCCCCTTTGGACAACATGCCCCAAACCAAATCTAAAATAAAGAAACCTGGAGGCACGGCTGACTTGTAGGGATTCTCTGAATCAGTGGTTCAACTCCAAGCTCACCACTCTATCTTAAATCCTTCAGCTGCTTGGGTCTCTGATTTTTATTTTTTTACTTTTTTATTTTTTTACCCCTTCTCAGTTATCATCCAAATCCCATGACTTGAGGTGAGGGTTGACACATCTGTACCAGTGAATTGAAAGTTTCACCTTTGGTCTCAGTTCTGTCTACACACCACGGGCAGCTGCAGCACCCTTATTATTCCAGGAGGAACCCCATCCCCCCACGCCCATTCGTCTGTCTATCTCCTCCTTCTTTCCACTGTCACTTGTGAAAATGTAAAAGGTATGTGAATACCTTTGCTTGAGGCAAAGACTAGCACAGATATTTAGGTATAAATTGGAGAGAAACAGGATGAGGCAAAACTTACAGCAAAAAGTAGAAAGAAGCATGTTAATCCATGTAGAGTGCTGCAAGGACATCCAGAAAAAAAAACATGTAAGATGTGATCCAGTATCATTAATGGTAGACCCATTTAATGGATTAGAATATTATGGGAAAGTTTGGTAATGCCTGCCTAAAAATTTCATTGTTCAAAGTGTACTTTTAGACAGAATTAGGATTAATTTCAAGGCATCAAATTGCAAAATAAAATTTATTTTTTTGCGTTATATAGCATTCATGTAACGACTGAAGGAAACTTGGTGGCATTTAGTTGAACAAGCAAATGGATGTGTGCCTGGAAAATATATGACACTGCCCCTTTAATATAATAGTAAAACACACTATTACCACTCATATTGGTAAAGCTACAAAATAGATTTATAATCAAATCGGAAAGCTTGATATGCTTTGCAAAAGTCATAAATCAGCCACAAACGTCTGATTGGTTCACCTACATTCTTTAGTAAGTTAATTTGAAAGTATCTCAATGTTACGTAGGGCTTTTTTAGAGCAGTGAAAATTACCTCTAAAATTTGAAAAATAGTCGTAGACTAATATATAGGAAACCAACAGACGATTAGCCAAAACCTGGTGACAGTGCTTTCCTGCAAAAGTAGGGAAACGGTGCGAAGATCAGAGGCTTGACTTCCTCAGCCAGTTTTCGAGGGATCCCAATGAAGATCAATGCTTAATTTACCCTGACTTCTGTGCTGCACCCTGATGTAAGTCGGCAGCATTATAGTGAGGCGACTGGGCAGCAGCTGAGCTGCTGGCGCTTGTTAATTCAGTAATTAACTTGATAACAGACCCAAATGAAGCTTGTCTGTTGTCTGGTCTCTGCGCTCTCCACAAAGGGTGCCTGTACTCAATTAAAGATTGCTTGTAGGAGGGAGAACTCCACTTCAGCAGTGATAGCTCTTCTTTCGAGTGGACTGTATCAGCTAGGTAATATCAGGAGTAGAGCTATGTCTACGTGTCTTTTATAGAGCAGTGTGAGGCACGTTACAACTGATGATGGGAGTTTAGTCTTTTACATGTATAAGTGATGAACCAGAAACTCAATTTTGTTCAGGATTGTTTGCAAAAAAGTCAAATAATTACGTAGGTTGCGTAAAACTCTGGATATCGTTCCTGGAAAGAGTCGCAGGTTTCTGCGGTTGAGTTGTAGGAAACATTTAGGCCCCGTTCACATGGGGCCGCTCCTCAGTTAAACTGTGACAGTTGTGATCCAGCTGCTCATTTACGTGACGCCACTGACCAGAGTCTCTCACACTCGTACTTTTTGAAACCAGTGAAACTTTCCTGTAACCCTAACAGGAAAGTTAGGGTTACTTCTCACCACCCGCCGCGGAGGTGAGAAGTACTCCGCAGGTGTGAAAGCGCACATGCTCAGAACGCACAGCTGCAGGGTTTATTCTACACAAGATCTGGCAGATAACAACAAAAACGATGGCGGACAGCATTGTGCTGTGTTGTGCTACTTGACCTGTTCAGCTTAGCATAAATTTTGATAAGAAGTATATGGTTTCATGAGCACTTGGCTCATGGGAGACTGAGGCAAGTTACTGTTTACGAAGCAATGTGGAAGCTAAGTGTCAAAAGCGCATATGTGTTTGATGACATGCTAATATCACAGTGCCATCTAGTGGCCTGGCATGACAGCTACAGCTGACTCAAGTTGTCTTGGCTTTGCCGTCTAAACATGGAACTTTTTCCCCAATCAACATCCGAAAATACCGGCAGTTTCCAGGCAGCGGTCTTGTGTAAACGTAGCCTTAAACATAGCAACAGGAGTTGCGAGTTAATATGTTGGCACGTAAATGTTACATGTCCACAGATGATGTCAGAGCGTCCCTTCTTCAAACGTCCCCCTGCGGTGTAATGACAGTAAAGCCGTAATGAAGCAACTTCAAGGAGCCCATCGGGATGCGTTTAGAAACCTCCTCAGACTTCCGAGATGGACGTCTGTAAGTCAAATGTTTGTCATGAGCAACATCTGACTACATGCATGAACTGATGTGCTGTTTGATTGTGCCAAAGAACTTAATACTAAACACTCTGTCAGCTGTAACCTATAGTGTTATCTCAAGCCTTTATATTTTTACAGTTTTTCTCTTTGGTACAACATATGCCAGTTTACAGCCTGGTAATGTTTTGCGATCCACAACAGGATTCTCATGGGCTTCCTCTCAACCAACTCCTCCTTTTTTCTCACATGTAAAGTATAGAAACACTGCACTGTAATTCCTGTAGCACCGCATGCATAGTTTTCCTTAATGAGACGATCTCATGTTCCCATTTCTATTTTTTTTTCTTTCTTTGTGCTCTGCTTTCTGTAACACAATGACACAGTCTGTCCAAAAGTTATAGTAGAAGCGTAAGTTTAGTCCAATCTCTTTCCATTGATCTCCCATAATTACAATTTAAAATACTTAAGAACTTGAACCATATGGTTTACAACAGAGTACGCTGTTATTTTGACTAATCGATTTGACTGTGATATCCAAACACAATAAAACAAGGACTTATCACTCTGAGGCACTGATATGTTCGCTGATACAGATATTTAATTTTGAGAAGGAAACTGAATTCTGCAGGTAATCCAGAATTTGTTTGTTCAAATTATTTTAGTAAATGCACTTGCTGTTTTGCAAATGCTGAAACTGAGTCGAGAAACGAGCCAGAAAAACGGTAAATGTTGGAATAACGGTTTGTTTGCTTCGTGATGGACTGTGCTTCTCTTTCTCACCTGACAATTTATTTTATGTCTTACATTCAAATGACAAGGACGACTTTTTGTCTGGAAATCAAAACTTCTCTCCTGCTGGTGGGAAACGCTGGTTTTTAATCCGACGGCCCTAACATGAAGTTTTCAGAAACATGGAGTCGGGACCCTGGCAGAGAGAGGGAGGGAGAGGGGAGGAAAGGAAAGGCAGAGACAGTAAACGAAATGGCTATTATACATTTTTTATTACGTTTCCAGGCACTAAGTCACATCAAAGCCTCTCAGAGATAGAGAGGAGGGGGGAGGGATGGAGAGGCAGGGTGAAGCAGATGCAGGATGTTCTAATTAACTTCACAGTCGCTCTCCCTTTCTCCCCCTCTCTCTCTTCCTCTGTTCCCCCCATTCCTCTCTCACGCAGTCGTCCTCAATGCATCCGAGTGTCTCTCAATCCAGCCCACTGTCTGTGCATGAACCTTGTAAATTCATCACAACACCCCCCATGTGCAAGGGGAAGAAAGGCGAACAGAGAAAAAAGTTGCAAGCCCGCTATATGGCGATGCAACTGGTGTGGGGGGGAGGGGGGTGCGATCAAACAGGGGAAAAAAAACAAAAAAACATGGAGGAGCCCTGGAGGGAGAGGAGGTGGAGTGGGATGGAGTGGAAGGGTGGGCAGGAAGGGAGCATCAGAAAGACGGGGAGAGGAGCCCCGAGGTGTTGCTGCTGCCACGCCTCGCCAGGAGAGAAGAGAGAGAATATAGCCAGCCCTCTCCTCCCTCCAACGGTGTGTTCAGGAAGAATCCGAACAAACTCTTCCTCCATCCTCTGAACTTTGGCAGCACCAACAAGTTCTTGTTACCCAGCTGGGAAGATGTCAAACGGAGCGAGTTCACGAGTTCTTCCCGTTGAGGCGGACACAAGAAACTAAGCCGAGTGTTTTAGATCCGAAGTGATCCGAGGCCCGCTTTCCCACAGCGGTCCTGAAGGCAGCATCTCATCCTGTTTGACGTCCCCGATTCCCGCTCGGTGAGTCAACAGGATGTCGAGAGCACTCCTCACATTGAGCAAATTGTACGCCAGCCCCGTCATCTCAAAAACATCTCTGAGCTGTTAGGGTTCTGGCAGAATGCTGACGGAAATGAGCTAAAGAGAGAAGTAATCTGCATAGAAGTGTATCCGCCTGCTTGGAATATAGAGAAGAAATGTGACTAATCATTTTGAAAAGTAATCGCCTCCTCTCGATTTCACTTTTGATCTGTTCTAAAGACTAGCCGATAATGTACCAGTCAAAGGGAGACATGTTTTCAGCCTACTTTTGCTTGAATCTACATCGATTACATACAGAGACGCGTGAAAGTATTAACCCATTAACCATCTAAACGTTAATGGGTTTTACTGGGATGTTATGTGATAAGCCAACAAAAAGTAGCTCACAGTTTGGAACAATGAAGAAGTGATGCAGATTTTGAAAATAGAACGAGACGCTGGGAATTTTGGTATCAATCTGATGTGATGTAAATACAAGGCTGGTATCATTGATACCAACTCCAAAACCAATACTTTCCTCTTGAAAAGTTGTTTTCATTGAATCATTTGGTAATTTGACTTCATTTAGTTAATCCTGATTATGATTAAGGATGCATTGATATGAAAATTTGAACTGATATCAATGTCCAACATAAAAATTGCTGTTGTAGCGGACAATTCACTGATTTGACATCATTGATCCGATACTGAAAATATTGGCCCCAATATTGAAAAACATTCTAGATTGAGTATTGGTGACTCTGTGCCCGTTGTGTGAGGGCCGATCTGATTCATTCAGTCCAATTTCATACTCTGAGGAACATCATGCATTACTACTTATTTTACATTATGTGTATAATTTCTAATTGCACTTTCTGAATCATTTGACAGAAGGTTTGCTGCTGTTTATTTTTACATGTTGGACCAAGGTAGTCAACCTATAATTTTTGTCAGTTTTTAGTATCTTCATTTATTTCACATCGGCTGTTTTACTCCTAATTGCACTGACTGAACAAGTTTGAACTTATTTTTACATGTTTTACTGAGCTAATGAAGCTATTGGTGTACTTAAGTGTGCTTTACTGGTGCAGAGGTATTAAATGAATGTGCAATTCAGTACATTTATGTCTGAGTTTTAGTAAAAAAAAATGTTTTAAGTCAATTCCGCTGTTTTTCTGTATCGGATCGGTATCAGCCGATACTAATCCTCAGATGTCGATATCGTATTATTGGAAGTGAAAAAAGTTGATTGGTGCATCCCTGGTAACTATCCAATACCATTACTCACTTTGGTATCAGTATTATCAATATTTTGATTATATGATATGATGTGACAATCTGTGAATGGGACATTTATGAGACAGTAGAAAAAATAAAGCAATTATATATAAAAAAAAAAAAACACCTATATAGATTTTGGCACACGCCCTATGAGGATACAGCAAACCTTTTAGTCACTTGAGATCAAAACTTAACTTTTTCCCGAATGCACTCCACACTTTGAAGAGTTTTATTGGTCAAAATGTATCGTTTTCCTTCCAGTGTTCACTTGCTTCTGCTTCTGTAGTGTTCACTTCTACACTACTTTATATTGGTCTACCATATAAAATCCTTAAACAGTGCGCTGAGGTTTGTGGTTGTAACATGACAGGATGTGCAAAAGTCCAAGAAGTTTGGGTGCTTCGGCAAAGCGGTGCCCAAAGCATGAAAACTTGAAACCAAACCAAAAAGCGGAGTAAATTCAAGTGCACAATTTAATAAATCATGAAGCAGATTGCGAGAAGGACTATAAAAGCTGCTGTGATCAGCTGCCAGATTGGTCCCAGTTCTCTCTCTGCCTTTTGAACGTCATTGTGCCTTTTGGTATTGATCCACGCTGTTTCCAAATGATTTTCTTTTTTGTTGTTGTTGTTTTCAAAGACATGAAATTGAAAGGATAACTTGAAACCAAACCCAGGAGTATAACGTCTCTATGCAGTGATCTATCGCATTTCAGAAGCTTCAAAGGACAAGAGCGAAACACAGACGGTGATTCCAGATAAGAAGATGTATCATACAAAATTAGTTTTAGTGTTTTACACATCAGGACATAATGAAAGTGTAGTAAATATCACTGCAGACTGCAGAGTCTCAGTATTCGTTGAACAAAAACAAAGTATACCTTTGTAGCAGGGCAAGAAGCAGCCATGCGTTTCTGGATCCACTCATTAAATTTATCAACTAATGTGAGCATCTCCTCTTGCTTGGTTATCTCATTTCCTGTTTTTAGTTTGATAATTATTTAGTTCCGTTACAAGTCACGCAAGTTTCTGCCCTTAGAGGGGCAGTTTTATGTGGTTTCCGGCCACATAAGGGCCATTTTATAGCACAATCAAGTAACTCTTACCTTCCGTTGTTATAAAGATGCTTATATATCAAATTTGACATAAAAGAAATTTGACTTCCAAAGTGCCTTGAAATCTTTAAAATATCCTGCGCTTTCTGAAACTCCGGCCTCAGGAAGTCATCACAGCGTCGCTCCTCTGTTAACCCTTTACTAATGTTTTTACCAGTCGATCTTGTGTAACACCGCCCCTTTAAGTTTCTGTTGTTTGTGAAAACTTGATTCTTCCCCTTTATGTTCATACACATTATCTTGTCTTCACTTTATTCATGTCTAAAGCCCCAGTTGTGCTGGTTAGACTGCAACGGTTCACTAGTCTTTATTTCAGTAAGTCTCTCCTGAATGACAGACTGAATTGGACAGAGCTGTACAGTGTGATATATCTGTAGCAACCTCATATGTGGTTTAAGTGAATTAAAATGTGTCTGACTGGAGTTTTTGATGTTAGTATTTCTGGGCTCCAGATTGATAGTTTTTGCTGATATGTGGTAACTGGTGATTTGCATTATGACCAAACCCTCATGCCTGCTGTCAAACACAGTAAGAGTGACCATTTGGGCCTCATTTGACCAACTGGGCACCAGGAAAAAAAATGACTAAAAAATAATAGTATGAAGGTTTTCCAATGTCAAATTTCAGAACTCAACCAAATTGATGTCCTGTGGTTTTGGACTGGATATTTGTGGGATTGGAAAGGCTCAGAACCAAATGCATTACAAAATCTTAGCATGTATTTTTGGTCTAGTTTCTAATGCAAATATCTTCTTTGAAAGAAGATAAAACTAACAGGTGACTTTTCTGCAAGATATAGGAGCGTCTACTTTTTCATCAATATTAAGCAATTATTGACTTAAAATATGTTCCACTGGCAGATTATTTCACTTAAAATGTGGGGGAAATGTCTGATATAAAAAATCTGCCAGTGGAACTAATATTTTTTTATCAATATTAAGGAATTATTGACTTAAACAAGCTCCCACTTCCTACTTGTAAATTAGTTTTGTCTTATTTCTAAATTACAAAGATGTTTGACTAGAAACTAGTAGGCCTGTTGCTATAAGCAATAAATGAATTAATCGCATGACAAAAACAAACTCAGTAAAATGCTGGAAAAAAATCATTGCTAAAGGGTTAATAGAAGAGCCTTGTTGTGACGACTTCCTGAAGGCGGAGAAAGAACAGAAGTTTTTAAAGAGGCAGAGACCCAATTTTATGGTGTTCAGTTAGGAAGCTACATTTCTGTTAAGTCATATTTGATATGTACAGCATTTTATTAAGAACTGAAGGTAACTTAGTTACTTGATTGGCACCAAGAGCCTGGAAAATACATAATACTGCCACGTTAACACTCTGTGGTTTACTTTGTGTGGAATGAAATACTCATGCAGCCGCTGCTGTGTGAAATTGTGATAGTTTTATTTATTTTCCACTACGTTGCTTGACAGGCATATAGTTCAATTTTCTACTAATTTCATAGCCAGTAGAAACCAGTTGATCTGCAATAAATATGAGAACTTCTAAAAAAAAATCACATTTAACATTTTATATTTTAGTGTAAAGTGTTTCCTTTTTGTATTTGTATTTTTTGTTAACTACCATATCGTTGATAATATAGTATATTCAGTTTTATCTGAAACATTTGAAGATATTGTAAAGCCTCACTATGAGGGCGTCAAAAATGCTTTTACATATTTAAACAGGTTTTATAAGTAATGCGATTGTTTCTGTACTTGGTAATTAGCTACTAAATTAGTTTAATAAATTAACACGCGTCATCTTGCACAACACAATGCGGTTCGTTTTGAAACAGTCCATTCTCTTCTCATTTTTGCTCTAACTTTCACTCTCTGCTCTTAACTTCTGCACAAGCCGACATAAAGAAATCATAAATGCATTCATATTTCTTTAATAGAGCGAATCTTCCAAGGCTCCATTTATGTCCTCTTTTGTGGAGAAGCTATCAACTTAAATGGTACTTTCACGTGACGATAAGGCTGTTAAAGTTGCTAAGACGTCTTTAATCTATAAACTTAAAGAAGCTTTTCAAGCTGCACATAATGCTGAGATAGAAGCCGTGAAACTAGACGAATGGAAACAAAGGCAAAGCAGATCCGTTTTTATCTAACATGTTGTAGTAAAACTGAGGCCGTACAGACGGACTTGCAGATAGTTTTTCATGCATAAATAACGACGAACTATGAGATGTGCTTCGTGAGACTCTGCATTAACATCTGCTGAGAAACATTTGAAGTGACAGAGTTTCAAATGTGACAAACTATTCGGAAATGTTTTACTTACACGATCTTCATCTGAAATCTACCAGGGACTTTGGTTTTGGGTTAACTTTGGGTTTGATGTTGTTATCAGTCTGATGTGAGTTTGTAGAAAGCAAACGGCTACTGAGCCCAGGCCCCTCGTTTTACCCAATTTAAGAAATCTATTTATGACATGAAGGATTTTTTTTTTTTTTTACTTTCTTAGTTTTAAATTGCAAAAATGAGTAAAAATGGAGGGTTTCATATGACCAGCTGCAAGTCCTCAACTGCTCTGTGGATTTCTATACTTCTCTCCACACTGCGATACGACCTCTGTCTGCAATAAATAACTCAACGGTGACTGAACATAAATTTACAAAATAGTGGGAGGCCAGCAAATAAGCCGGTAGACGATTCTGCTAAGTTTGACTTGTTTTGTTCCGTTAGCCGTCCACCACCAGGACTAATGCTAATAACTCAAAGGAAAAAGAAAAAAAAAAAAAAAATCCAACCTATCTTGATTAACAGTGACCCGCGGAGAAGAAGGAGGCTGGTGGAGTCAATCGGGGTTCTGTCGGACTTTTCCACCACTTGGTTTTGTGTTGCAGACATTTTCTGCTGCGCACCTCACGAATCTGCTTTGCTATTTTCAGTTTCAGTACAGCACCGGCTAAAAGAAAAGAAAAAAAAACCTTCCTCGTTACACTGAATATGTATTTATGTTTACTATTGTCAGACCCTCTGGCTCAGTTGCTATCTTCCCTTGCCCCCGTACCAACTGGGTCACCGCATAGAAGATGTTTGGGAACTTTGACTCTTCATACACCCTCAGGCAGCAGAGGCTTACAAAAAAAAGTTAGTTTCATCCGAGCACCGTCTTGCTTTCACCTTTCACACTCTTTGATTTTTTTCCAGTTGCTGGATGGTATCTTTTAACAGTCAGACAACTCGTCAGACTCCAGTTTTTTTGTTTTTTGTTTTTCCTCAAATAAAGACAAGCACAACAGCGATCTCAGCTGCCCGCAGTGGACAACTTATTAGCGCGGATAATGAAAGAACACGGGACATGACAGCTTGAAGCAAAGTGGTTCATCTTCCCCGCAAAGATTATGCTCACAGCCCCGGCAAATAGTAATTGGCAGCGCAACCTTGGGTGCAGGGGAGGGAAAACAGCCCTACGTTGTTCGCATGATTTATAATTAGTTTTTATTTTGTTGCCGTCTCGGAATTAGACTGGCAGGATAATGAATAATTTAGGTTGTCACGTAATCCTGATGATCCCCGCTGGCTTGCTAAATCTATAAAAGCTTCAAAAACAAGGCCAAACGCTGAGAGAGTGTCTAATAAAATTTGCTATTCTTTTTGATTTGGTGCGTGTGTTTTTTTTTTTTTTTTTCCTTTACTTCAGTAAACCTCCAGACCTGAGTCATGAGTCGGCTGTTCAATCAATCGGATGCCCTCTGAAACAAATAATCTCTGACGAGTCAAGTAGACTTGTGATGAACCGACGACCAGCCGAAGACGCGCTCTTGAAAACCAACAAGTGTTGCCTCCGCTGCTTGGAAAACGAGTCATTGACTCAAGAAATTATCCAAAAATCACTTTATAAGGGGCCGTGTATGGCCGTGTCTACAGTTTAAAGTTGTTTTTCTCTGCCGTAATGTGAATCTTGCAAATTTATTCCATAAATTATTGCCACTCACTTTACTTTTGCTGACAGGTTGCCAAGTTTCTTGTTTACATTCGAAACAAGGAGGATAATGTATTCCTTTTTAAACTGCAGACCACAGATCTCCGTTTTTTTCCACTTGTTCTCTTTCTTTCTTGTTTTATTTTTATTTCGAGCAGATATCAACTCGACAACATCCAAAATTTAGATCCGAGAGAAAAGAGCGGTATTCTCCGATGCAGAGATGATGTAAAATGAATGAATGTTGTTGAGTCTGTATATTGGAAAGGCAGCATCGGATTGTGCAGGCGTTGTGCCCAAACTGTCAAGTCTTACCTCTAATAAAGCGCCATTCTGCCTTTGACTAGTCCGGGTATCCGGTTCCCACCATTGCACGCTACTGCAAATTATAGCCAGGGATAAATAGCATTAGCATAGTGTGGTATTTCTTTGTGCAGTGATGTATAGTGCAGCACTGGCATAGATTGGTTAAGCAAAGTATTTGAAAAGAAAAAGGGAAAAAAAAAGCTTTGGCCTGAAACTTTAAAGTGAAGGTGATATTAATACCTTCTGCCGCTCGCTGTTTTCTCTCAGAGCTCCCCGCTATCTCTGGTCTCATTTCTCTGCTGGATATAGCAGCACATACACCCATCGTACACACCCATAAGCCAAATATTCAGAACAAGGGGGGGGGGGAGGAACTGGTCTCTAAAGAATGCCTAATTGGGTTTTATTGACTTTAGCGCCAGCAACAGATATTTTCTGATAGAGTAATGACAGAAGATTAGCTCGCAGAGTGAGGCTCGGTAATAACAGCCGAGGTGGAGAACAGCATCACAAAAAGCCATCACATCAGATAAGCACTGTAAGCAATGTGATTATGTGGATAGTAGTGTAATCTGAGCCCTATTAATATGTTTAATTGTAGGCATTGGAAGCAGCCCTGCAGCTCCACGGTGTCTTGGCAGTCGAGGCGCAGAGTTATTCCATAAAGTGCTAAGCTAAACTCTCAGTAGAAAGACAACCATTATGACACTCTTACGTGCATGTTGGCATACTAATAAAACAGACATTAGGATGGAATTTAAAATTTGATCGGATGCAGCTGGAAGGTTAGAAACCTGGAATATGAAGAGTTATCTCATCCCTCCTCACTCCTGACAAACTCAGTAACTCCTTTCAGGAAAAGCTACCCCCTTTCTTCCTCTTCTCCTTGTCACTGTTTTGGCTAACACCTCTCTCCTTCTCCTCATTTTTTAGATTTACAGCCTTGTTCCTCTTCTTTTTTCCCCTCGGTCTTCTTGCACACCTGAATGCCCCGTCCCTCCCCTCCTCCGATCCGGTCTCTTTGTCATCAGGCATCGGTGAGGACAACGAGCCTGTCTTGACTTCAAACACCTCCGTGTGTATTTGTCTCCACCCTGCCTCAACCGGTAGGGAAGCAGAGCCCCAGAAATCAAATCTTTTTTCCCCCCGCCATCTCCTCCACCCCAGCACTCTCTTGTCTCTCCCGCGACAGATCTTCTTCTCTCTTCGATCGCTCCTCCTCTGCGTCCTCACTTCTTTCTCTTTGTCTTTGTTTTAAGAACTTCTTTCAGTTCGTCTGCCTGATTTGTTTTGGTTCCATGTAGCGGTGGCTTACCCCAAAAACTAAACCACAAGAAAGTTTGGGGAAAGTCGTTTGAAAAAAGATGTGGAATCTGCATAAATTACAGCGGGTTAAACGTCACTCCATAGGAACCCTGAAGAGAATGTGTTCTTGTTCAACACTCCCTCGTTGTTTACGTCAGACATACACCAGCTTGGCAGGCTTTGTAAGCCCTTTGCATGTTTCAGGGTCCTACTAGAGCGCAAAGAGAGGCAGTGATGCAACGGGAGGAAAGCGTACGCAGGACGACTCGGCCCTTCCAGCTACTCCTGGCATCTCCAGTTGAACAAACGCAAAGTGTTTGCACGAGCCTGAAAAGCTAGGCGTGTGTGAGAAGGAGCCAAAACATCAGTGACGGTTCGTTAAAAGTGTTTGGAAGATGAAGGAAAATGTCAAGCATTACGCTGCGTTGACGCTGGTATCGGCCGCGTTGGTCACATCATTAAAATGGCTGCAAAAGTAATAACCGATGATGTTCCTATTTGTGTATGCGTTTTGGGAGGAGGAAGGGTACGCCATTAGGAAAGCACAATTTCTCAACTGTGGTGTTTATGTTAAATAATAAGAAACCAATTAAAATCACACATGAATAAGTCTGTTCACGTGACAGGTCATAAAAAAAAAATGGCGCCATATCGTCGTCTTCCTACTGCTTCCTCTCGTCTTCTTCGTATTTTCCACCAGTAGCAACATTTGATTGTTGATCGCGTGACTCCTGTTTGGATCGCGGTTTTGCCAAATACATAAATGTTGATACCTCTGAAAATCCACCTCAATGCAGCGCAAAACCTTTTTGTTGAAAAAATGTAGTTTTTTTCATAATTGACATGTTTCCATTGAGCAAATTTATTCTCGCAATTCCAGTTTGCTCAATTGGATGACGTGGTACATTTTTCAGTGGGAAGACACATATAACATGTAAAATATTGGTAAATTATTGGCGATGCCAGCAATATTAAATGGCATATCGACATGGGCCCACATTTTTATGCCGATGCATTTCTACCTAACTTGTACGTAGAAATAAGAATTAAATGAGAAAAAGTTTGTCAAAAGAACAGTTCCTTGAGGTTTATTTCACATTTTGTCATGTTGCAACCACAAATATAAATGTATTCTTGGATTTTATGTGGTTAGACCAACACAAATTTAAGAAGCAACAGAAGTGATAAAGTTTAAAAATAATTTCACAAACAAACAGAGAAAATGGCAACGTGGAGCAGACCTTTATATTCAAGCCCTCTGTAATCTGATACCACCAAATAAAACCCAATTGCCATGTATAATTTTCTACGTTGTGTGTGTGTTGTTTTTTTTTATTAAATAACATCTAACGCAAATCTACTAAAGCCTGTGGTACAAAGGGTATAAATACTTCTGGAAGATACTTTAAAAGCATCTGAAAATCAACAATTATGCTCAGTTTACAAATTGAGGACATTGCTCCCTTACTTTATTGTCATCCCTCTTCCCCCAATAAATATCAATTTATATAGAAGCTTAAAAGGCAGAGAGGAGTGTGTGAACACAAGCGCACATTTCATAAATGTGTTTATAAAACCTCGCCCCTCTAATTATTTCTTTGTTTACACAGACAACTGCAGCATTAAGGCGATGGGAGGGGCGCGCACTATCTTTCCTGTGATCTGTCTTTCCCTGACAAGTGGCTGTGTTTTGCCAACCTGCAGCGAGTTCTCTTGTCTGAGAGCGAGAGATGAAGGGGCTCTTAACATGCGAGCGGCTTTGGTAAAGATATACACATCTCCCTCCCAAGTAAGGAGAAAGCAGAGCGATGCTTCTGTCTCGCACGGCTCGGTTTACGTCTTATTAGCTGAGAGCACATTTACAGAGCACTCCTAGTTCTGCTGCAAGTTTTCCTTTTCAAATGTGTTTGTGCTTGTCTTAAGTTTTATCACCAAACATGTCGCTGCTTAGCCTCGAAAGAAATCCCCTAAAACTACAAGTGACCTCAGAGAGAAGAGCATAAACCTTTACTAGACCTGAGTTCAGTGGCTGAACATCCAGTAGATACAAGTTACTGCTTTAATATAGTGAAGCAATTTGCAAACTTAACCTGATGATTTGTACGTACAGAAAAGCAAAACGACACATTGAAACTTTCATATTCTTACCAGAGACACTTTAAGCTCACAAACAACACTCATGATCACTTCAGTGGTCTGGCTAAAATATCTGCTGTTAACATGACGTATACTGTGTTGTGTCCTTGTTCCGTTGGGTTGTTTATTTCCTTGAAGCTGATGTATAATTTGTTTCGTAAGTTTTGTGCAAGCACTATTTGGACAGCAAATAGTGGAGAAAGTGAGAGCGCTCACTGTTTCTGTATGCATATTCCTATGACATATTAATGTTAAAACAGAACATGTCAAAAGGGCGAATTCCCTCAGACATGTGACAAAAACTGTCTTGTTTTGTTACTAAAAATAACCCTATTAATTTTCTGTGTGCCACAATTCACTCTGCTTTGCACTGACAGACGGCGTTTCAGTTTTAGAGGCATTTTTTGCATCAGAAAATTGTGTTGTACTTGTGTCTCTTCCTTTAACAGAACTGTTTTTAAAATAGGAAGGCCGTCTTATGATTTATTTATATGCTATAGTTTTAAGTTTCCTGCCTCTAAAGTAAGATGGTTTTTGCCATTTTGGCTTCTGAAGGCAACTTCAAAGCTGTCGTTAGGGAACTGAAAAACGTATTTGTATGCAAAAGTAGCTGTCTTTTGTTCAAATGTAACAAAATGTTTTCAGATTATTCCCAAAAACTTCAAGCTGCACAAAGAGAGAGAACCAAAACCCACAATAAAAAAAGAAAAAAAAAAAAAGGATCATTTCTGGTTCTTGCAAAATCTGATTCGGCTTCAAAGACTTTGGTCTCGCATAACAAAATTATGCATTACTTATAAGACTTAGTAAACAAATAGTTTTGTCTATGCATTCCATGCAAAAAAACTTTTTTTACAGTAACTTTGTTGTATTTTACACTATTTTAGAGCTGTCCAGTCTGCAGCATTAGAAATTACATTTTGTGAAAGTTCCAAATCATTTTACATTTATGGTTTTAAATCTGAACCAACGGACATGACAATTAGGTTCATGTCTGTAAGATATTTATTACAGCAACATAAAACAAGCCACTCATCATCTCTGCTTTTTGTTATTATTTATCAAAACACAAAAATACAAAGTCATAAAATCTACATTTAGTCAGAAATTGAGAAAGCAGTAATAAACGTTACGTTTTGTTCAGTGCCATCATCAAAGTCATTGTTACACGTCACATTTGTTGATAAATGTTCCATTTATTACGGTTCAAAAGCAACAGGTGGGATTTTAGCCTCGATTTAAAGGAACTCAGCGTTTCGTCTCTTTTCTGGAAATTTTGTTCCAGACTTGTGGTGCATAGAAGCTGAATGCTGCTTCTCCATGTTTGGTTCTGGGGATGCAGAGCAGAACCAGAAGCAAAAGACCTGAGAGATCTGGACGGTTGACATGACAACAGCAGATCTTTACTGCATTCGGGTTCCAAGCCGTTCAATGATTTATAAACAGTTTTTTAAAGTCTATTCTCTCTGGACTTTAGACTTTAGAACTGGGTGATGTTCTCCATCTTCATGGTTTTAGTCAGAACTCCAGCAGCAGCGTTCTGGATCAGCGGTTGCAGTAATCAATGCGACTGAAGATAAACACATGGATGAATTTCTCTAGATCTTGTTGAAACATTAGAAATATTTTAGGTCAACTTTGTCACTGACTTTATGTGACTCTGAGTCTATGACCAGGCCCAGATTTCACGCATGATTATTAGTTTGTAGTTGTACAGTGTTTGAGTTGAGTCGTGTGTTGACTCTGGATTTTGCTTGACGTGAAATGGCTTTAAAGTGTCATCACATTCTGATTATAACTTGAGTTGAAGGATAGCATTGTCCAAACTCCCCCCACCCCCCTTCTCTCCCAAAAAAAACAACAAATGTTCCCCCTGAAATGTGGCTGAGCATAATTAGGAAGTCACATAAAAAGGAAATATTAAGCTAAGCTTATAAAGCGTGCAGCGAGCTCCCTGAGCAATCTGTCAGCAGGTTTGTGCTACGCTGTGTGGAGGTAGGATGTAAACTAACAAATGGTCTATAGCTGCTCTGCTTTATTATTTTCCCTTCTGAAAATAATAAAAATGCCTCCTTTCACAGACAATACGGATGCATGACGCAGCTCCGCAGTGCTCCCCGCGCTTCGTAGGTGGGCAGATTCTCATTTCCATTCTAGTTTCTCTTCTATTTGATTTTAATTTGAATCATGTGGGGTGCTAGTTTGGCAGCTATTGTACTGCATTTAGTCTCTATGGAAACAAACAGCACGGTATGTGACCTGTTTTGTGTTATCACAATGACAAAATTAGAATAAAACATTATCATAGAAAGGAGATGCTAAGCAGAGAAATTTCATTTTCACCTAATAAGCATGCACGGCTCCCTGTAATCTGCCAGCATTGAATCGATCACAACCTCTCGACTATTTTTTCTTTTTTTTTTCTTTCACAAACTACCACAGCTTGTAATTTATTTAGGAGGCTGTGTTTGTAACAGAGGGATTATGTGACTTTTAAAATGAGAAAGATTTAAAACTTTGTTGTTTGGGTCTGTTGGCATAAGCCCTATGTATATATATATATATATATATATATTTCAACTTTTGATTACAGTCGGTGAAATTACTTCTCTGGATTAACGGTGCATTCACACCAACTGTCTTTGGTCCACTTTAGTCAAACCTTAATTTGTCTAAAAGGTTTGATTGGATAGGGGAGGCGTGAATGCATTATCCAGCTCTGATGCGGAGCAAAAAAAAGGTGAACTCTGTTCCGCCTGAAAACCTCGGACTCGGATTGGTTGACGTGAACTTCGGTGTGGCGCACATGTTACTGGAGACGGCTCCAAAAGCAGGAAGTGGGCTATAATGCAGGACATTCTGGGTAAATACAACCAAAACAAAGACGCATGACTGGCACTATAGTTAGCCAGATGGATACAAAATATTGATAATATCGATACAAAGTCAATATCGATAGTAGCTTGGTGAGATTGACACCTTAGTTTCAGAACATCTCTTAAAATTTCATTTTTGTATTCTAGCCTTTCAACATTGGCTCAAAAAAAAAAATAATTAGTTATGATTTGTTCTCAAATTGTGCACTTTATTCAGGAATAAATAAAACCACACAAATTTGTTCTGTTTTTCATGCTAATGTCATTAATGTATTTTGGAGACACCTGTAAATTTGTTCCAAATTTCATCTTAAGTTTCAGCAAAATAATTCAAAGGAAAAAAAACACAAAAACAGGTCAGACGTTTGAGGATATGTTGAACTTCAGTAATAAAATCTGATGCTACTCCGTTTTCCTTTACGTTTCAAGAAGAAGGAAGTTGCCATCAGTGTCTTCTTCAGAGGTTTTTCCGTCGTTTCCCTCAGTGGTTCTTGGTGTAGCGCCACCACAGGCGAGGAGGAGAACAGGTTTCTCAAAGGGTTTGGTTCAGTCAAATCGAGTCTAACGGTTTATCATGAGCATCACAATCACACTGTTGCTCGCACAACAGTGTGATTGTGTTGCTGTGACTGCTGAAGGAACTACATTCATCTTGAATACGAAGGGAGGAAAAACCAGGTCTTTGTTTATGCCACTGAAAACACACATACATCTCTTTGTATTCATATACATGTTTTCCCCGCTTCCCTAAAGCCCTAATTGTTTTCTATTTGTTTAGCATGATGAAATATGCTAATCAGTCAAGCAACGTTGTGATAAAAACTGTACATAATCCCAAAAATATATTTGCACCTCTCTTCCGCGAGCCCTTCCCCGGTTAATGGAAGGGTTACACAAGTCGGTTAAATTAACATACACACCAGAATTGAGTTTTTTTTTTTTTAATTCACATCCTGACCAGATACGAATGGGTCCGGGACATCAGGCAAGGTTCTGTTTGTCACAGTTTGGATTTGCAAGGTGGCAGTTGCGTTTGCCTCGCTTTTGTTAATTCCTACAAAGAAAAGTGAGGCATCAGCATTCATCAGAGGCTTCAGGAATCAACAGGGGGTCAGAGAAGTGCTCCTGGTGTTTTTTTTTTTGACACAGGTTCTTAATACAGATGGCACATAACTCAAGCTGAGCACAGCCGCCCTGCCCCCCTCCGTATGCCACATGCTGTCCCAGGCTTTCATGTCCTGTGCCCAAACTTTTGATTGGTCCCATCAAGCAAGCAAAGGCTTGTTTACTTCTTTGGCAGCAAGTAAATATTTTACTCAGCGTGCCTTCATGTTGAGAATCTAAGCAATGCATGGAAGATATCTCATCGGTTGGGATGGTAAACAGTTTGCAGCAAGAAAGCGAAACTCTGACAGACCTGACCCAGTTCACTCACGCAGCTCGAAAAAAATGCGGATAGCGGGTTAGAAACAATTCCCGCTTTTGACACTGGATGTTTTGGTTTCATGTCTCCGCCTGAATATAAATGGAGTCCCGATGTAACCCGGAATCAGAGGACAATTATAGACCGAGCTGATTATGTTTGGAGACGGCCAAACTGACCTCACAAGCGGCCGACGGTCCCACGCACACAAAACGGACACTAACCGGGCGTTAAGCGGAATGGAGGGATTCACTGGAGCATGCAAATGTGTGAACAAGCCGAAGCGACCTGCAAAACCATTCTGCTACATGGCGGTCTTCAAATTAGAGGCTTTGCATCTGCTCGCGTACCACCGGAGGAGTTTGTGTCAGTCACCTCCAAATAACAGGTGTTCGGTTCCAACGCTGCGGAACCACATCGGGTTTTCATCTGACACCGACATGCAGGTCTGGCCACCGCTCAGACACGAAGGCAGCGTTCAAACAGACGGAGAATTAAAGGGAGAGTGGACGGGGAAAGTTAGGAGACAGGAAAATACAGAGATGGACGGAAAACACTATTAGAATTGAAGCTTGGCTCTAGAGGCAGAGGAAGCTGATTTCTTCTTATGCTTTTAGAACTTTGACCCTGTCAACACAGGAAGGTGTTTGTTTTTTTGTTTTTAACCATTTGTGCCCCTCAACCACACAGAGATGCAATTTTCAAGCTGGAGTATGTAATGCTTCTAAAAACATGTTGTTTATTTATTTTTTTTACATACCTTTCAAATGACCAATATGTCTTTGTAATATAAGAACGTTAATTTGAAAAAATAGACAGATACGCCAGTAATCAGAACCAGGAGGATGGTGTTAGCGCTGTCAGTGTCAGGGACCAAACAGTACAGAATGCAGAACACTGGTGTTGGCTTCAAAAGTGGGTTTTTATTTGCCCCAACGTATGAACAAGGATCAACATAACAATTAGACAGGCATGCCAATAAAAGAGGTCAACACAAAATCCTAATCCCAAAGACATAACTGACATAAAGACAGACTGACCTCACCTGAAATGACACATAAGAGGATTTAAATACTGGTTTAGCTAAACCATATGGACACAATAGGGGAAAACAAAATGGCTGCCACCTGACAACTAACCCAAACCAATGCAATACTTCCCAAAACACCCCCCTCCCCCAGCATGAAGCATGTGGTTCAGTCCAATGAGGCCTTCAGCAGTACTTCAGGAAGTTCAGCCCTTTGCCCGCCAGGGAGGGGGAGCCAAACGCCAAACACCCAGGTAACAACAAAGAAAATAATATTAATACAACATAACTGAATTTTGACCTTGCAGTGTTAATATGTGTGCACTCCATATAAACATTGTTAGACCATAATATAATAAGGAATACTTAAATAACTACAAAGCAAACTAAAATAAAAACCAACGTATGAGGTGTGGGTCTTACCCTGTGTAGCTCGTCATCACAATCAGTCATGCTTGTGTTTGTGCTGCTCATACTTACCCTCTTACTCTCTGCTAGGCTGCAGCCGATTCACCACAACAGAGTCACAAATGCTCAGGCTAGTTAGCATAGCCACTGATGACGGTGAATAAACAGTCTTCCTGGATTGCTGAGTTGTTTCTCCACCATTAGCACACTGAGCAGCACTTACCCGCGGATTGATTGACAGCGCTAAAACCCTCTTCCTGAGTGATGCAATTTTTCAGGCTGCTTATAGTAGCACTGGGATATTTTTTTTTTCCAGAAAAGTTACCTACCCAAGCTTTAAGGGACTATAAATGTTTTTGTTTTTTAAGTTTGTTAGTCACAAGTCTTTCTCTCAGGCGAAGGTTTAATTATCTTCCTTGCGTCTGTGACTCGAGGGAGTTGAGGCTATCAGCAATCAGCTACTAATATACCCTTGCTAGCTACCTAGCTAGCGTCATAGTTTTTGCAGTCTTGAATTTAACTCAAGGTGACATCAAGGTGATTAAAAGTCTTACATTTGACTTGCTGAAACCTGCAGAAACCTCGTAGCGGGAAAAGGTTTCAGGAGTCACTTCTGCAAAGTCCTGCAGCTCACAGTAGCTAAAATCAACTCTGTCAATGTTCCAGAACTGTCCCTCACCATCCAAACTCCCTGGAAGACGATGTAATGTCAACTCCTTCTGTTGAAGCCTCCACCTGTTCTCACAGCAGTCGGCCATATCTTGTAGACTGTCGCCGGTCTGGAAAACAAATGATTTCAGGAAGCAGCATTGTGTAGACGGTCGTACAGAAGTCCTGCACACAGCAGCTCGCCGTTGTTTCCCTGACACCAAACAGATGACGGATGCTTCTGTATTCGCCGTCGGCCGCCAGCTTCCACAGCGCAGCGGTGACTCTCTTCCTCAGAGGCAAACGGCCTCTGAAGTCTGCGTGTTGCTTCTCCACAGCTGGACGTAGCCTTTGCACAGAGCTGTGAAGATGCTTCCTCAGACTTTCAGAAATCGTGCGTGTGTGAGAGTCCTGGCAGTATCACATCTCACCACTCATTGCCCAAACATCTGGTCGCCCAGAAAGTAGTTTAAAAAAAAGGAGAGGGAAAAAAACAAAACAAAAACAGATAGTAACCTTGAGTTACCGTATCATTAGTGGAGCACATTCGATCTGGAGCTGTTGGCGTCTCTGTTATCGATTGTTTTATTTTTAAAAATCCTAATTAAAATACGAAGAACAGGAAGACCCGTGGCCTCTGTGGCTGTTGGGTCAATGCAGCTGTAGTTTGAACTGACTGGGTCACATGGTTCAGCAGCTGCCGAAGAACTCCTTTTTTTTTTTTTTTTTTTCATGAGTAATAATTATTGAATCTCCATGAAATATGAAGCAATACGACTCGCCAAGCACCCTTAACAACAACTAAAAGTGTATGTTGTTTGTTTTTTCATGTCAGAATTCTGATTTTCTGATTTGGACACTGGATCATAGGAGAGTTCATAGGAAAAACTGCATGTTTTCTTTTTTTTCCCACGTCTCGTATGAGGGGGTCTGTTTTACAGAAAAGTACAAAAAAAAAAAGTTGTTTGGTGCCCTGAGAAAATATCAGCAAAATATCAAACTTGGAACCGATTTCGTACATTGTACAAAGTTACTTACCATCTGGTGGCACCGTCTTGGTCTAATCCGAACGTCGGTGTCTCTTTTTGGACACAGTGGTAATGTTTGAGAAAAAAAAAGAACCAGAAACCAAACGCGGCGAACACGTGATTGGCTCCTGATGAACTCATGTAGTTCTACTATCATTTGTTGCGTCACGTTTGTCGTTGCACCAGTATGATGCAGTGCTTGGTATTTGCGTTTGACCCCACCGACCCAGTGAGTCTTCCTCCTGAATTTAAAATGTTCATTTTAAGACGTAATTTCGGCCGTCAATAAAGGACTTTTGAGTGTCTCAACACTTAAGACGTAGAAAATGATCAGTACCATTAACCGTCTTTGTGCATGAGTCCTTGTAAATCTGGGTTTCAGGTAGCACAGGTGATTCATTGCTGATTAAAAATAATCACAGCTGTTAAACACAAGTAGTAACCACAACAAAAACATGGCAGCGAAATAATCTCACATTCAAAACACATGGCAGATATGAAGAAGGGAATGCCTCAGCATGTCTAAAGTGATATTATTCATAAGCAGCAGGGTGTAGCTCGGTGCCATTAAGGCATTATGGGGACTTAATTTAGCATGAATAGGTTTTTGCATTATAAAAAATTCAAATTAGTATAAATTAACAGTCACAGCCCCGGTGGGGAAGACGGGCCGTGAGACGCAGCTCTGTTTGGCGGTACATTAGACACAGCTGAGAGGGAAAAAAAACAGCTGTGAAAAATGATGCCCCAAGTTCAAAGTAACTTCAGTCAGGATACATTTCTCTGCTTGATGAATAATTGAGCAACAGCCTGTACAGCCTTGAAGCTTTGCGCTATTTCTTTTTTTTTTTTTTTTTTACGGTTTTTGCATGAATAAAACACTGTTTGGCCTGCAGAACCGTCTGCTGCGGTTACGACGCCCTGTAGTAACACGGAGATTGTTCTAGGTATCGTTTTCTTCTTTTTGTGTTCTCTGCCCCCACGCACATTTCGGTCTGCCCGTCTCTTTCTCTTTCTCTCTCTCTCCATCTGAAACTCTCGTGCGCTTCCGTGCCTCGCTCTCGCGGTTCGCCCTTTCCCTCTGATTACCTTGTTATTATACCCTCTCTCTGCGTTTCAGCCTGAAGGGCCTCTCTGAAAGGCCGGTAATGAATCGGCTTCCTCCTGGAGAGCCAGTTACAAAAATTAGAATAAGTACAATCCAGGGGATCTGTCTAACGCCACTCTGGCTGGTTTACCTAAATGATCACACGTGGAGGTCCGAGAAGTGGGAAAATGAAGAAAAATTTAGTTAAAGCTGAAGTATGCAGGTTTTATAAAGAATAGGTATTTTTTACTTATATGTATATTTTTACAAATTGTCCTCCTTGAGCTGCTAAACGCACCACTCCCAATCAGAAACAACCAATCAGAGCCAAGAGGAGGGTCTTAGTGCTGTCAATCAACCTCATGTTCTCGCTACTAAATGTGCTAATGGCGGAGAAACAACTTACCATTACAGGAAAACTGTTCTATAAATGATGAAGTATCTGGTTTTGACATGTTGCTATGGGGAAGGGGGCCCGAATTGAAATTTGCTTAGGGCCCAAAAACATCTTGGGTCAGCCCTGCTACATAATGTTCAATATAATAATCATCCTCCAGTCACTCACTGCTTTATTTTCTTGAACAGAGATTGTACTATTTAACGTTTAGCATTCTTAGCGCTTTGGCTTTCTATGCTACAAATACAGTAGTTTAGCATTAGGCTATTGACGGTTTTTCTACATTCCTCAATGTTTGAAATGTTACAGAAATCATGTTAAGCAATACATTTATATAGGGAACTACTTTTGAACGAAGTTCTGCGACTAATTGAGTCGTCCTGCAGTCAGTGTCACATTACTTGAGAGTGAACTTAATCCTATTTTATTAGTGGATTTTTATAGCTATTCATTTTTCCCTTTATCTAACAGATCCACACAAAGCACTTTAAGAGAAATTCAAATATGGCTGAACATTAATTTGCGCCACCTTCTTTGCTTTTTAATTATTTAGAGACAAACACCCTAAAACTCACAGAGGAAGTCAGACAAACAAAGCCTCCAGTCGCAGCGGGGCGACTAACACGTAGGTGGATGACAGCGTCCTTTGTCGGCTCCATAAAAATGGGGATTCAGGACTTACTGGCCCACGGCAGGGGGAGAAAAATAAAAAAAAAATGTCCAGGCTCGTAGTTGAAGACCTACTATTTAAGTCCCTCCGTCCATGTTGGGGAAAATATCAGCATTTAAAGCTGTTTGCACAATGAAGCTACGAAAGTGACAGAAAAAGAAACAAAAAACCCCAAGCAGTGATACTCGAGGCTTTGACTACAAGCTCATTAACAAAACCGATGTCGTCTCAGACTGTGTTTCAGGAAACGCGGCGGGCAAAGGGAAGGAGACTTGCTTACAGTCTGACAAAGAGAGTAATGGCTTGTCAGATCGCCGAGAGGAAGCTTGTAATGGTCGACACTTCAATATTTAATGCCGCATTTGTGGCTCCTTTTTTTGTAGTTGATTTTGTTTGTTTGTTTTGTGCTGTGAGCAGGTATGACAACAGGCCCCGACCTCTCATGG
Source organism: Girardinus metallicus (assembly GCA_903067095.1). Taxonomy (NCBI): domain Eukaryota; kingdom Metazoa; phylum Chordata; class Actinopteri; order Cyprinodontiformes; family Poeciliidae; genus Girardinus; species Girardinus metallicus. Next base: position 27,513 of record CAEGAE010028798.1, on the reverse strand, counting down.
CTCAGAGATTTATTGGGATGTGGTGAAGTCAACAGTAAGTGGAAGGGGTGCGCTTCGGATTCCAGTTGCAGTGATGCGGCTGCTTTCTCTTGTCGTACACTGGCAAACGCGTCTGTCCTCCAGAGCTATTATTAGGCGCGTTGTAATTACGGCTGTCCATTAGTATTCATAATTAGCCGTCCTGGACTGTGAGGACTTTAGTGGAAGAGGTCGCGCCTGATAAACAGCAGTAGGAAGCATTTGGCCTCGTTCTTTTTTTTTTTGTATGTACGGGGGAGAAATCAGAACTTAGAGGATGGAAGGATATCCTGTCCATGCTGGGCGACCTTTGACCTGGGATATCCTCCTTGAGATCTGCGTCCACACCTTCCACTGCCAAGGCCAAGGCATTTCCCCCACTCCTGTTTGCTGCGCCGTGCCAAGTTCTCCCTGGTTCAGGATAAGTCTCGTTTCCCCGCCACGGCTGCAGTTATCGGCGCTTCGGCACAGATCTGATCTTTCACCCAGCTATCGCGTTTCTTGGAGGCAGAGGATTTCGCAAAAGCGTTTAATCCAGAACCAAACCCTGGAACATCACACTTAAGCGTTCGCAGAGCAACTGTTCCTTTTAATTGTTTCCACCGGGCAGAGCTCGACTAAAATGTTCGCATGAGAGCGCGCTGCGGCAGGGGTTCTTTATCCACGCATCGTTTTCAACAAACGGGAGCTGAGATATGCACTGCGATAAGGATCTCTGTCTCTCCATTGCATTACTAATTGCCTCGGTACGGTTGGAGTCTGCAGAGATTTTGTTTTCCCACTGTTCACAAGACGCACTCTCTAGTCATCCTTTCTCTCATAGTTTGTCTTCTTCTTCAGCCTTGTGTAATTTTGTGATACTTGTAATTAGGAAAAATTAGTTCACGTGGCTCCAATTCACAACGAGGCTCTGAATTCAGTGTTATGAACAGCGACGGTCGATTCCAGCTTCACTGATTCTCTGGCGTTTTTCCAACTGCAACACATATTTTGTCCCGGCTGCAGTTTCCAATGTAACCAACACCTGTTACCTTGGTTTCAAAAACATAAACTTCCGGCAAAACTGGGGTGCTGTGGCGGCGCAGGGGTTAAGCACAACCCACACATGGAGACCTTAGTCCCTGACGCGGATGTCGCAGGTTCGATTCCCGGCCTGGTGACTTTTGCTGTATGTCTTCCCCCTTCTCTCATTACCCACGTTCCTGTCAATTCACTATCAAATAAAAGCCACTAGAGCCAATAAAACTAAAAGGGGAAAAAAAAAAAAGCAATTTCTGGCAAAACAGGCTGGAACAATATTATTGGTTTCTAAAAATCAATCTGATTCAGTACAACCAAACGTTAGGCGTGTTTATCCTGTTTACTGCGTAGGGGTGGGCGTTTGTCATTTATTGTGAAAAATTTTGATCTATTATGTCACAATAAAGTTCAGGTAATTTAAAAAAATGGACTAAAAAGTAATTTTCACTATTTTTCCAGTTTTTTCCCCAAAGTATAGTGAATATATTTTGTCGATCCTGTTTACTTAACACTATTCTGAGTGCAGTTTCACCTTGTGACATCAGACCTTTGTCATGCTGTAGAAAAACTCGGAGGTCAAGGTTCCTCTTCCCAGGAACTTGCGGAGAAGGACGCTTTTGTATTCTCTCACAAATATTTAATGGTTTCTTTACTATGTCTGGAAAATAAAATACAAACCCATCTGGTAACCAACCAGGCCCATCAGGCAGACGCAGCCAAATGAGTCTACATTTTTATTCCAATACCGTAAGTAGAGCAGAACCTCGTTAGTTTGCGCGGCGCATCGTTTTGACAGATTAGAAGTCGCCACCAGGACAGAAGTCGTGCTCACTTGTTCTCTTTGCCTTTCTTTTTAGACAAAGCTTTAAAAGCAGTGACCATGTGGACACACGTACGGGTCTGAGGCTGACCAGCACCAGCAAATCAACACCGACAACAGCGAGGCTGACCTTTTGTGTGCTGTACGACCTGTAAAAAGGTTTCACTCGTCTTTGAACTGCGTGATGTTTGTGCCCAGACTGAAGCCCATTTGGGAGAGTCCCATAAAATATTAAACGCGTCTGTAAATTTCGCTCAATACACCTCCAGCAAATCAAAGGTAAGTGGTCATAAAAAATGCAAATGTCTGGTGCAACACAGGGAAACCTGGTCTAAAAGCAAAAATTGATTCAGAAAAAAAAAAAAAAAAAAATATATATATATATATATATATATATATATAGACGTTTGGTGAGTAGAATACCGAATAGCTGTTTAAACTTGGTAGTTTTGTATTTATGTCATTTATTAGAAAGGAATAAAATGCCACAGCACCTGCTTTAAGGCCTTTTTCTTTTATGAGCATCATGTGTCTGTAGTATATGCTGTTAAATGGGTAGTTTCCCGTTTTATTCCCCAACTGGGATTATTTGGAGCATTTATGAGCCGTTAAGATGTTACATAAAGCTAGATTGATCAGCTAGATTAATCATAGTTTACAGAGTTGGAAGGAAAATCTCTTAGGGGAGTAAAACTAACATCTAAAAAGCCAAAACCTGAATAGTAGCTTGAATAAAATCAAGATGGTATTTTACCTCTTTTGCATGTGGTAGCTTTAGCATTGTCACTTTATTCTCAGGTGAATAATGCTGCTGTTGTTGCCATGCTAATTCTGTATGCTTAAATATTTCAAATCAGTTATTTAGGAGATTTCCTGCCTTCATAAACAGATTTCTGGTTCTGAAAGCTGTTTCACAAAAAGGGCGAGGCGATGTAAATTTAGTTTTATCACAGTATATCGTTGCGATAGCAATAAAAGTGACGATAAGAGCTACTTCTTACTACTTTTAAATGTGGCTGTATGGCTTTGATGGCGTGTCGCAGCAATCGTAGCCTCACAAACAAAAACCGAAAACAAAATGTTTCAAAGCTGTTTTGGGACACCAGTCACTTGAAGTGCCCACACTAACTGTATTTAATCATATTTTCAAATTTATTGATACGCTTATTGACCCTCTCTCGTTGGAGAAAACAATAGAGCTAACACTCCCGACAGATTTGAGGGAGTTTCAAACAACAGCAATAAAACAGTAAAATTCTTATTGCGATCAATTTATCACAATAAAAGATAAACGATACAATAAATGTCCCGATTCACAAATCACGTTTTGTTAACTTGGCTATTTTTGTAAGACTGTAGCAGGGCAACATTGAGTCAGAACTTTGCAGAAGCTTTCTGATGCAAAATAATTACTGTGTAGTTGAGGAAGTGACAACATGAACATTTACATCATTTGAAACTAACAAACGGCTTTCAAACTACTGGAAAAAATCTATTCTGTTCTGTCCCAGTGGAGAAGTTTCAGTTGTCGTGGCTTTTGTGGATCTTCGTTGGATTCACCCATTAGATTTTCTCAGCGTGTGTCTGAGGTAAGCTATTTACAGTTCACGACTACACCACATGACTCCTAAAGTCGAAAACAAACATTTGCTGCTCTTTTTCACTAAATGCAGCACAAAGCGATGATCCGGGATTTCCACTCTGGCATCAGTTGTAAAATCCTTCTAACGTGGGTTAAAGTTATAGTCGTTGTGTTGCTGTGGATTCATTCCAGGTTAAAACGCCTCACTGCGTTTTCTGCTGCATCATGAAAGACACCCCCAAAGCCTTACCTTTTTAACAACCCTATTCTTTTCTTTTCAACTGTTTAAGAAACCATACCATGTTCCAGAAAGAGAAGTCTCTCCTCCTCCCCACTGATTATCAGCAAAAAAAAAAAAAGACCCAATTTACATTTAATGGATTTGTCCGTTGCGGCGACGGCAGAGGTTGCATTTCTTTCCCCCTCATTTGCCGACGGAGCATTTTAAACCCATATGGGGTCATTTGATCTGAACTTGCACACGTGATTGCTTCAATTTTCTTTTTCTTTCATCTGGAGATTTTGTGCTGTCCTTTAAGAAAAAAAAGAAGAAAGAGAACAGAATCTGGCAAACATTGACTTGGATTATTATTTTTATTTTATTTTTTTTTAATTTCAGTTTAATGTTTGTTAAAAATGAGCGAGTTCTTTGCGGTTGCTTTAAACATTATCATTTAGTTGTGATGGAAAAACAAATTTGTACCTTTTTTAAAAAAAAAAAAAGAAAAAACGAGGTGAAAGCAATCATTTTCATGCCTGAAACTGTGTGATTTTGATTTGTACAACCAAAACTCGCAGCTTTATGAGTCTACTGACAATAATGTAAAAGCGCACATGCACACTTTTTTTTCCTTTTCTTTTTGCAGCTTTTGTGTTTGACTGCAGCATTAGAATTGCTAATAAGCCTCTGTCCAGTGTCCTCCTGTCCCCTTGACATCAAATACAAACATCTGTTCCACCTCAAACCCCCCCGGCAGATAAACAGCTTTGATGTCATAGTAACAGAGTTTTACTAAAAATTTGTTGCCCAGCTGCTGCAACTAACTTTAATTCTAGAATAATAAATTACAAATGAACACGAAATGCCCTCGGGGAGACGTTAGCGCCTGGCTCTGACCAAATATCCGTGAGAGGCAGATGAGTGAATTTGTTCAACCCACAAGCCACAGAGGTGAGCTTCAGCTGATGAACGCTGTTTAATTCCCACCACCGACCTGCTGGGGGCGGCGGTGCACGTGACCTGCTTTTAAACTGCAGCAAACCATCAGTAGAAACGGCGCCGAAAGAGGAACGGTGAAGGAAAACTAAACATTTTGTTTTTTAATAAGTAGTGAGTCGTGTGGCAGGCTGGTGTTTTAATGAGAACATCCATTAAAATCCAGTCAAAGATTTGTGTGCCCATATATTTGTCATTTTGTAATTATTTTTTGTTTTTCCTTTTTTGAAAAAAAAAAAAGTATGAAAAATGTTGAAGTATTATTTACCAACACTTTGCAAATATTCGCCACCCTCGTGCTGGACCGACACAAAAAAAGCTCACTAAAAAAACGGATCAAAGTTTGTCGTCGTGTGACCAAATGTAAAAAAAGAAAAAGCTTAAAGGGTATGAATACTTTTACTTGGTAACATGTTTATAGGTGGAGAAAGATGCCCTGATTTGTAAATTATATTCTTCAGCTTTTAGCTGCCAGAGCTTGGAAATGGATTAGTTTATAGTAACAAAAATGGGTTCCAGACTTTGTGTTGAGCAGGACAAGAGACATTACAAACATTGAAATATTGCATTAAAGTGCAATATTTACTGCCAGTCATCTCATGAAGTGAAGCTGTTATTTTACAGAGATTCACAACACAGAGTAGAATATTTCAAGTTTTTTTTTTTTTTTTTTTTGCATTTGTGATGATTAAGGCTTACAAGTAAAGAAAACCAAAAATTCATTGTCTCAGGAAACTAGAATATCACATTAGGCCAATCAAAGACAGATGCTTTAGCACAAATGTCTGACTTCTGAACAGTATTTACATTTCTGTGCACTTGATTCTTGGTTGGACCTCCTCTTGCATGAATTACTGCATCAATCAGCCTGTGGAGCTGCGTAGGTGTAATGGAGGCCCAGAATGCTTCCATAGCTGCCTTCAGGTCATCGAGACAGTTGGGTCTGCTGTCTCTCTTCTTCCTCTTGACAATAGCCCTGAGATTTTCTATGGGGTCAAAGGTCAGGGAAGTTTACTGCCCAATCTAGAACAGGAACACGGTGGTCATTAAAGCAGCTGTTGGTACCTTTGGCAGCTTGGGAAAACCGTCACCAGCAGCGTTTCCATTCTGATGTTTTTTACAGAAGAGCTATGGATTCAATACATTTGAATGACACACAACTTTTTATGAACTGTGCGATGCTGTGAGCTGGAAAGAAAACATAAACGAACCATCATCCTCCTGCCGCTTCCTGTCGTCTTCTTCGTGGTTTTCGCCAGTGGTAATATCTGACTGGTGATCACGTCACTTGTATGAGGCGTATGTTTACATGACATGTATCCTTTGCAGTTTTGCAAAAATACATCTATTTTGATACACTCCCCTAAAAAAATCGCGTCATCCTATTGCAAAACCTTTTTATCTAAAAAAAAATGAGTGAAAAAAATTGGTGTGTTTCCATTGAGCAAATTTATTTACGTAATTTTAATTTGTGTAAAGTTAATGAAAGCGCAGATATTGACTGTGGAAAAGCAACGTGGATTCTGTGAATTCTGCTCCTTGACCTATCACTTTTTGTCCTTCCACTCAATTTTCTGTGAATATGCTTGGATTCAGTGGCGTAAAAAATGGGTATGCACTGTGTACAACGCATAGGGGCGCTGCACTAGAGGGGGCGCCAAAACAATGTGGGGAAATTTTTTCTAGTTGGACAAAGACAATAAGTAAGTAATGTCAGTGTGTCAACAGGGGGGTTGTAAATATTCAGGTCAGCTTAAGCTAGCCTAAAATGACAGGTGGCTGTTGTTGTCTTGTTATGTTGCCACCCGTCCCATAATCTACGGAATCGTAGTTTACGTGGCGTATTTGACTGTTAATTGTTGTGTACCGTATTGAAACAAACCGGGCGCAATTTGTTCCGTATTTCTTTCCATGTCTTTTAGACACACCTGTCACACAGATCTCAACATTAATGACCAAAACAAAACACAGGAAATATTAAGGTCAGCTAAATTGTCGTGGCGGAAGCTAAATAGGACCCCCGGATGCTGTTGTCACGGTTGCTTAGAGACCGGCACCACGCAGCCGCGGTGAGCTGCTATCAACCCGCGTCTTTTTAAAATGTCCACCGATTCTCCGCCTTAGAAGTAAAACCTCTGGCAAAAATACAGACGTGAGGAGGAAGACGCACATTCCAGGCTGAACAATTTCAGTGAAATTAAATAGGGGCGATTTAAAAAGAAAATGTGTCGCTGACGCACCGACTGACCCATCCTGTCTGTATGATATCAGACATGATGGATTAGGAGAGGAACACTGCAGACCCGCCAGAACCTAAAGAACCAGACATCACCGTCTCTTCATCCCTCAATCATCTGAGACCAAAAAATATAAATGGCCACTTAAAGAGCAAGTCATACTAATAGATTATTGGTAAATAAATAAATATTGTGAAGAGAAACTGTTTATTTTTTCTACATTAGTTTGTAAGGGCTTTCTGTGTAGGAAAAATGTTGATATCTTTTATAAATACAGTGTTTTGTGGTCAATGTTACCTCACTATTATTTTATTAATGTGGGTTGCCAGGTTGGATAATCTGTCTTCTTGTCAAGCTATAAGAATGAAGGAAAACATGCTAACAAAATGCCTCAGAGCTGCAGCCTGAAGGCGGATCTAGAGGCTCTTTGGCTCACTTACATATTAAATGATAAAATATTGGCCTTTTTTTTTGTTTCATTCTTTTTTAATTGCTTTCTAGGCTGCGATTTATTCACACATCAGGAAGGAATAATAACATTAGGGAGACAACAAAAACCTAAATACCAGGATGGTTTTGATTTAATTACAGCATTTTATAAGTGCATGAATAAGGGAGAGCTATATGGACATATTAAACCTTGGGGGGGCGGACAAAAAGGGGAGGACGATGACATGTTCCTCAGAAAGTATGCAGTGGCGCCCCTGCTTGGATTCAACACTCTGTGAACAACCAGTGTCGGGAATAGCCTGTCGTGGCTTCCCCTCCTTGTGAAGTTTGTCCATGGCAGTCAGCAGCTTTCCCTGTGATTGTGTGTCCCACTGATGCAGAGTGAGAGAACGTTGAAAGGCTCAGGAAACCTCTGCAGGTGCTTTGAGTTCATTAGCTGAGTTTCCAACAATGACCTGTTTTTTTTTTTTTTTGTTTTTTTTTTAATTATGGGTTTTCATTATCTATATGCCGTAATCATCAAAATTACAAAGGCGTGTAGTATATCGCTGTGTGTGGGGGTGTGTGTGTGTGTGTGTGTGTGTGATGATTCTGCATAATATACGAGTTTGACTTTCTGCAGTGACACCCATTTGTACCAAGAACCAAAGCTCACTGAGAAATATTGCCCTTTTTTCGCAATATTGACATTTTTCAGATGTGCTAGCATGGCGGACAGGAAGCACATTTTCCTACCTGCTAGTTAGACGGATGACTGCAGTGGGAAACGGCGAGAGAGCTTTTGGAATAAAAGACATCAGCTCATGTAAAATAAGATTGAGACAGTTTTACATTCCAGTTCATTGTTTTGATAGAAATTCTACATTTTCTTCATCTTAAGTGCAGAGGGGAGAAATATATGATTTCCCCTCACAGTGCACCCAAGTGTGACCTATTGCTGTATTGTTGTTATTCTGAGACTCTTGTTTGACTGTTATACCGCAAATATGTTGGTGTAACAAACGGCATGGATTTCTTCTGCAGCCTAGACTTCTGCTCATTCAGACTGCATTTCTATAACTCAGGAAAAGTAGAGAGCAGGTCAATGGACTTTTTTTTTCTTTTCTACTTGAGTCTGACAGAACAGAAGGTTCTGGCCGAGGAAATGGATTTATCTTAAAATCTCGATTGTTCTGCCGGCCACTAATACCCCGTGAGTTTAAAATTTAATCTTCTTTACTTATGCAACGTGCCCCGGAAAAACAAGCACGCACCAGTCACCCTATGTTTATCCCCATAAGAGGGATTTCTTCTCAGTTAAGGTGATAATTTATCTTGTTAAGATGCCTCGAGTGGAGCGTTTCGCTTAAAGATTCGCTCAAACGTGCCAAAAAACATTACACGCTCTCACCTCATTTGTAGAAACCCCTCTATCCAAGAAAGGAAATGTCTCCGCTAAATGCTATGAAATAATATTACATGACAGGAATTGGCAGAAAAGCACATGACTCGGGGAATTAGATAAACTGGTGAGAGTGGGTGTGTAGTGTTTCTCTGAGCTCACAGTGATGCTGCTAATGTGCTAAAAGCAGCTTAGCTAAGCTCTTTAGAGTAATGATTACTATTATAGTCTGTGAGTCAATATGCCAGATCAGATTCCAGTATGAAGGAGGCATCACACTGCCCTGCAAGGTTTTTTAGAAGCAGTAAGAGAGAGGAACACATGGTCAATGTGTGTGTGCTGCTAGCTAACGCTCCATATTACTGTGGATCCTCTGTCATTAGGCATGTTGCCTACTCTGACAAATGGAGCATTGGCTTCAAAAACATCATTAATGCAGCTTAATTAGCCAGGATGTCTTACGGCCTGGTAGCCCTGCAGAATAAGGGAATTTTTATGATTTAACAATACACGCTCATTGGACAGTCATGAGGAGCTTCTGTGACAGATTTCGTTTCTCTAACCTGTTTGGAAATACTGAGATGTGATATAATTGGGCAGTACTGAAAAATTCCAGCAGTAGAAAGAAACTAAGAAATGAGACAAAGTCCAAAAGTCTTTGGTAAAATGTAAAATAACGAAAAGATGCTCTGACAAATTCTGACAAGACGAGGAACAGCTAAGCTACACCCATTTGTACCAAGAACCGAAGCTCACAGGATGTTTTAACTCCTGACAGTCAGTAGATTCGGTTTGATTGAAGACCAAAACTGCAACATTTGTTACATTTTCAGCTTCTGTGGTTAACTTTCACTCTGCACTCTGTCAAACCATCCAAACTAATTGAAAAACCTGTTCACCTCCTCACCTGTGGTGGCGCTGTAACAAGAACTACTGAAGGAAATAGTTCTCTGAAGAAGACATAAGCGCCTTCTTCACAAAACATACTCAAAAATGGAGTAGTGTCAGATTTCGGTGATTGTAGGATTTCTCTTTTGTTTCTGGTAAAAGACCGTGAGCCATTTCTCCCTGTAGTGCTAGACTCATGGTCTCTGTTTACCCAAAATGCCTTGCATCATAGTTCACTTCCTGCTTTTGGAGTGGTGTCTGGTCCACTTAGATCCAGATATGCATTTGAACAGAGATTTCACTACAAACAAAAACATAGGTATTTAGGCAGACTGGAGTTCGCTTTTTTGGTCCGCATGACAGATCGGTTATGCGTTCACACCTCCTCAAACGAACCATGAACCAGAATGAAGACAGAGATCTGTTGGGGTTCTGGGGAGGACTTATGGGGGTCTGTTCCCACCTTTCTCCACCAGGGGGCATCCTGGAGGGCGTGGACCTTGCGGCTGCTCTTCTGCACACCTGCAGCTGGTTACCGTTATCTGGAGGTGTATATCTGGAGGGATATACACCCTCTAATGCCAGAGTGTTAGCCCGCAATGGTACCAAATACTAGTGAGCTCACTTCCGACCAACCAGTTCTTTGAGTAATTCCCCCTGTGTGCCTCTTCATAGGCAATCTTCCGGAAAACCTCGGACCCCGACCTGCCTGATTCCTGGCGGCCTGACCTGGACCCCTTGAGACCCCCGTGCATGACCGCTTGGAGATTCAAGCCCCAGAACCTCTCCGCCAGTTCAACCCCCATCTGCCTTCCGATCGGCAACTCACTCCTGGGTCCCAAGGTCGTGCTCCTCCGTTCCCCCTCCTGGATTACACCTACCTGGGACAGTTGAACATATTGGACTTTCTTTGTTAGTAATAAAACCCATCAAACCTTACCTATCTCCGGAGTGTGTTCAGCACATGTGGGTTCAGAGACTGAAACCGATCATGACAAGATCAGAACTTCTGGAATATTCTTGAGACTAAACCAGAGGACACACTTCCCCAAGTAACAGCTACCAAATTATTTTTATGCTAAGATAGCATCAGTTTGTCAATGCCATAAACAGACTTTATTACCTCCTTGATATATCGTGACTGAAAACCCGTAAAAGCAAAGATACCTGAGAGAAGTCTGTGATCATATGAGTATTAATTTCATCAGGGTATAATTTTAGGATGATCATCCCTCTGATCACTAATCAGAAAAAGACCCATCACTGAGAAATACAGTCTGTCTAAAAACAAAGGCATTATTTCCAACGCGTTTGTCTTTTTAGCGCCCATCTTGAGTGATTCGTGTGGTTCTGGTAGAAAGATCTGGCAGTAAATGTGGGTTTTATTTTCGATTTTTTTCCAAACATTGTTTTACTAATTTTAAACCATACTGTTATGGCAACAAGAACAAATGCAGAATGACAAGAATTATTTTATTTATTTTATTCCTTAAGAAAAGGACACCCCTGGAATGTGGATGGCAGCAATGTACCAACAACTTGGTACATTGCTCCCACCTGGTGGTCATCTTGGAAACTGTTTTCATACCAAGTTCTTTCTTTCTTTCTTTCTTTTTTTTTTTAACGATCTTTTCTTGGAATACCGTTGCTAGATGTCCAAATACACATGTTTATGAAATTCCAGGTGGGGAAAAGTGACACGCAGAGTTCACACCTGCTGCAGGCAATAAAAAAGGAAAAGAAAAAACAATTAAAAAGTTGTGCGAATTTGCTTCAAAGATGTCTACTTTTGAAGTAATGGGCAGTCATTGGCCAATGCTCTGGACAAGATTACAGTTCAATCCCTGCAGAATTAACTCTTGTGTTTGCTTGTAAATGCTCTTAATGGTTAACAGGCGTATCACAGCACAGTTATTGCTGCTGCATCTGCGTGCCCTGAAGTTCACTGCTGGTGAAAATTTAGAGCACTTATCTCATTTGCATTGGCAAATCTTAAGGTACAAATGCAACTTTTCTGTGTTTTATTTGCCAGGCTGTTCTCAGATTTAACTTGCACAGTCAGCACAAATTATTTTTAAGCCAAGGACATATTCAGTTGCATAATTCTGTTGGCAGAAAAAAAAAAAGAAAAAAAGAGTTGATCAGTGCTTTTGTCATCAACGTACCAAATGTACAATAAAAGCAATATACAGAAGCTGCGGAGTTTAACGCGCGCTGGGAATAAAGTAGCTGAGAAAGGCTATCAAGTTCAGAGGGCAAAGCTTCCTCAAGTGAATTCCTGGAAGCTCAGATTGACAAAGACAGGAAGGCAAATGAGTGACGGATGTTGGAGCTGGAAGAGGGAGGAGTTGATCAAGGGATTTAGGGAGGAACGAAGAATGGTCATGGGCAAAGAGGGACTAATCTGAACGGGGGATTGAGTATTCCTGGATGAGTGGTAGACTGTGTGTGTGTGTGTTGACAGTTTAGTTAATGGCACAGCTGCATCCCAGGGGTCTTAAAGGGACAGTATAGGAAGATTTTATAGCACAATCAAGTAACTATGTTAACTTCATTGTTATAAAAATGCTATATAGACATCAAAAATTACTTGACTTTTTAATGTAACTCCTTGAAATTGGGCCGCTGTCCCTTTAAAAACTCCTGCTAATTCTGAAACTCCACCTTCAGGAAGTGATCACAACCTGGCTTTTCTGTTAACCTTTAAATAACATTTTTACCAGTGTTGCACTCAGATGTAGCTCGTATAATGAGCTCAGCAGATAAGCAGCTCCACCGGGTGTTTGCTAATTGCTGCTGACTAGTCTGAAGGAGCTGAGTGGGCAGTGCTAGTTACAACCAGGCGTTTTGCAGAGCTGAATGGTTGCTACAGGAGACTGAATGATTTCTCAAACATGCACGAGAGAATCAAGGCAACACTCCAGATATCCTTCATCGACTTTTTAAAGCTAAAAAAGATGATCTTACATGACACTGCCCCTTTAAGATGCAGACTGAGTCCAAATCAGATCTAGAGGTGGGAAGTTAGTTCAAGACTGAAAGAGAAGAAGAAGCAGAGAAAAACTCACAGAAGTTTAAAGTTATTGGTCAGGACGCAGTGCATGAAGAGACTGAAGGAAATAAATAAATGCACTTTTCAGAAGGAAAGCTCCAGATGGAGAGGAATGGTTTGCTAACGTACACCCTGTACTGTCCCGGGGTGATGAGCTGCAGCCGAAAGAGCAGCGCTGAACTTTTGCTTCGGGCTTCTCTCCAAGCAGTGCAGTGCTCCTCATTCTTGATCCGCAGAATATCACACGACATTCTTTGGGTCAGAAATGCACCCAACTGAAATACTGAAAACAATAACTTTCAAAAATGATTCATGATATAAAAAAGGATGCAGTTTTCACAATTTTTTTTTTTCTCAGAAGTCAACACGTGCTGATCCATTTTTTGTTACAATTACAGCTGGAAGTCTTTTACAAGCATTCTCGAGGCCGGACCCTTTTAACACATGGATGTGTTTGATTGAAACCATTCTTCTGTACCTAGAGGCTGTACATTTAGGGTTGCTGTCCTACTAGAAGGTTCTTTCTTGTCTTTTTTTTATATTTCAGACTAGCAGCAGCAGCACCTGGTGGAACTGTGCGTCCGCTAAGTTCATCATGCAAACTGCTTTTCAATCTAACTCTCCTAAGAATGGCTGTAAACGGTGTAATGGAGGAGCACTGTAGTGACGACGAGCTGAAGGCGGAGTTTTGGAAGGAGCAGGAGCTTCTTAAAGAGACAGAGGCCCAATTTCAAGGCTTCAAACTGCAAAGTCAAATTTCTCCCAAATTATATGTGATATAGACACGTTTTAATAACTGACGGTGGCATAAGCTGCATTTCCATACACCATATAACTGCACAAACTTACAAAAATAAATTTGCTTCATGGAAACATGGCAATTTCGAAAAAATTCATTTGTCAATAAAAAGTTTTGGCACTAGTATCAGGTGGTTTCTTTTGACCGTATGAAAAGTGGTTTACCTTGGAAAAACTGCAATGGAAAAATTTTTTCATTCCACACGAGTCACATGATCAACAACTGGATGTTAAAAGTGGCGATTTTAACTGTTTCTCATTTAACAAAACGTCAGCAATTGTGAAATTATTTTTTCACCATTAGCGTAGCATTGACAAAGTTTTGCGCACATTTGTAATGGAAACGTTGCTATTGCCACTTGATTGTGCCATACAATGACAATATGTGCCTGGAAAATACATAACACCGCCCCTTTAAGACAGAGAGGCGCACTCGATATTATCTGGACTATCACAGCTAAAGGCGCCTTTTGGATCATTTTGCAAAAATCTTAAAAAAAGACGCATCCTTTTCCTTCTACTTCAGTTACGGACTGCTTTGTGTTGATCTATGACATAAAATCCCCCAAAAAAATACGTGTAGAGCGGTGGTTGTAATATGGTGAAATGCAAAAAATAAATAAATAAAAATTGAAGGGACATGAATAATTTACATTCAGCACAGAAGTCTGAAAAAAGAAATACCAATCAGCATAAAAAGAATCCATCCCCTGCTGCAGATGAATCTTACTGACCGAGCAGAAATATTTCAGAGTCTCAGGGAAATGGGCCGAGCCGGAACCTCTGGTATCCCTGGTAGAATTTCAAAGGTCACAGTCACACAGGAGCCATTACACACACACACACACGCCCACACACTGAACGCATAAGCAATGGGAGGCATCCTGACAGAAAAATGCAACCACATGTACTCTCCACAGACATGCCAAGTCTGGAGTAACATTCTCCTTTATTGCCGGTAATTATTAAAGAATGCATCCAGCGATAATTAAGGTTTAAGCAGGGTGATTGCACATTACAGCAGGGAATTCTGTGCAGGAGACAGATTTTAACAGCTGGAGATGGCAGTGAAGGGGCACCTGGGTAGAGCTCAGAGGATGCAAGACATCCTGCCAGCATTTTACAGCATCCCCATCGAAGAAAGGTGAGGGTCCGGTTTCTGTTTGAAAAGGGAAAGGCGCAAAAATATCCACGATTTTGAGCTCTGGATGCACACTCTAGCTCCGCTGTTTTGATTAAACACCATGGTTTCAAGCTGTTTTTCAGACAGCATCAGTCAGACCCAGTTAAAGAGTAGCTGGTGTGAAGAATAAAACAATGATCTGCAACTGTCGGCAGCCCTCGGGCCATTTCCTGCCTGATTAAAATATTAATAAACTATGCACGAGCGAGTGGAAGAGTAAGATGCAGCCCAGCGCAGAGAAGGCTAATGACGGCAGTGCCCTAGCTGCTTGAAAAACTAGCTAACGGCACAAAACCAGGCTCCAACTCTGAGTCTGACTAATAGCCTGGCTTCTTAGCTCAGCAGGAAGCAAGAAACAGAAAACAGGGGATCTTATTTATGAACAGTTTTCCAGACAATATGGGGAAAGTCTTGCTTTTTTTGTGTGACAAAGAATGGTAAATGCAGAGTTGGCCGGTATTTGCTCAGTTACATTTTTATTTGGAAGATATGCATTTTTAGAAGTATGTTTACTACACTGTACTTTTTACTTGTACTTGAGCAATGTGATGAAGTATCACTATTGTTACTTGAGTTAAATTTCTGAATACTCTTCGCACTTTGAGCAACTTCTCTGAATGGAGAACAAACCTGTTTTAGCCAAAAATTCACACACACATTTCCAGTTTTTGGAAACAAACTGATTTTGACAAATGTTTATTTTGCCTCCTGTGCTGTAATTATCTGACCAATGTGAATTATTTTTATTTTAGTTTGTCTGATGATGTCATTATTAGATATTAAATGATTTTTTTTTTTTTTACTTGAGTGGCCTGCTTACCAAATATGTAATTTCTTGGATGACTACTATTTACTTTTACTTAAAGTAAAAATATGTCGAAGTAGTACTACTCTTAGTTGAGTACAGTTTTTTGGCTACTCTACACACATCTGGGTGAATTTCTAGCTGATGAGAAGCTAGAGAAGTAAAAAGAATAAAAAATCAAACAAACTTTGAGGGACTGACTCTCTTTGTGGACGCCTCAAACTCACCTGCAAACTGAGTTTAAGTCCCTGGTTGTCGGCCGGTTAAAGGTGGACTGCTCCCTCTGGGTCGGGGATCAATGTCTGCCTGAAGTGAAGGAGTTTTAATATCTCGGTGTCTTGCTGAGCGATGGTAAAGTGGCGCGGGAGACGGATGGATGGATTGGGACTTCATCTGCAATAATGCATTGCTGCTCTCGTCTGTCATGGTGAAGAAAGAGGTGCGCCGAAAGGTGAAGCTCTCGATTTACCTGTCCGTCTACGCTCCAGTAATCACCTGTGCTCATGAGACACGGATAATGACTGAATAACAAGATCCCACATACAAGCAGCTGAAATCAGCTTACACCGTAGGGTAAAAGGGCTCGGTCTCGGGAAGCTAGAAAACAGCTTGTTGTTCTGCTTTGGAGCGAGTCCATCGAGGTTTTCCAGGTTTCTGATCAGAACACTTCTTGGCCTCCTGTGTTTGGAGTTTTCTTTAGAAAATGTCTCGCTAGCCGCGTCTCCAGGACAAATGGGCGCGAAACCTCGTCGATGTCCCGCTGATGTCGACAAAACACAATTTCACAACTGCAGTTTTTCCATTAAATAAGAAGCATAATTAAAATCAGACATGAATAAGTTTGTTCATGTGATAAGTCAGTAAAAAACCTGATCCTCCAACCACTTCCTGTCTTCTTCTTCTTTGTGGTTTGCGCCAGTGGTGACATCAGGTTGTTGATCATGTGACTCGCGTGATGCGGAAAATTACAGGCCTGTAACATAAACCAAGTTTCAAAAAACACTTCATCATAGAGCGAAAACCTTTTAGTGAGTTTTTTTTCTTTTTTTTTTTTCTTTTCGAAATTGTCGAGTTTCCATTAAGCAAAATGTCAAATTGCGCCAATTATGTGGTCAATGGAAACCAGGCTGCTGGGAGGCAGAATCAGAACAAACTTTCTGGGTTGGGGGACTGATCGTGTCCCTGGGTGGCCCTCCTGGTTTTGTTACAGTGTAATCTGATTTTGGATAAGAAGATGGATGGATGGATGGATGGATGTATAATCTGCAGACTGTTTCCGATCAATAAGTTGGGCCACAATATCTGGCTAGAAAAGAAAATTTCCTTTTCCACAAGCTAGATGCTGCCACGATCAAATTACTTCATTTCTGCCTTTTGTTTTAATAGCGTAATAAGACGCAATACAAGAGAGAAAACACAACTAACACCACACTACAAATGTTCCCACCACAAAATTTTGTTTTGGGAGAATCTGTAGAAAAATGCCACTGTTATGCAGCTGTGATCCAATAATGCCTTATTTATTCTTACCTTACACGGCACTGCTTGCACTCATCAGAATTCACAATTGTGCCAGATGCTTGAAATTGAGGGTGAAACTCCTGACTTGACCTACTTTCTGATTAATTCAGCTACCGATAATCTGGCCATATGGTGGCACTGAGAGCCTTGGCGTTTCATCAGCAGATGTTCGGTTGATCCTTAAGTATGAAGAATGAGAAGAGACACGACGAAGCGGCAGAAGTTGCGTACCTCAAAGAGAATTAGTCCATAAATTAAGTATTTTTTAATGGGGGAAAAAGCTTTTCCATAAAGAATTTCTGCATATTCTTCCTGTGCCGTTCTAAATTATTACCAATAACTTTGTCTGTGAAATAATATTTACTGAGAACATTCTTCTCCCCAAGAACAGGGATGTCAAACTCATATTCTTCTAGAGCCAAATCAAGATCATGAATGTGTTTAAAAAGCCGTTCGTGCGAGAACGTATTGATAAATTACATTAACAAACTGTCTCTGCATTTGATAAGTACCTCTTAAAATTAAATAATATTATCCAGTCCCTCCAGGATTTCACAATAGTTTATGTGAATATTTTTGTTTTGCAATCAAAATGATAAATTTTGTGCAGCTAATTTAGAAATATTTGCATCTATGTGTTACGTCAATTGTGACTTTGTTAATCGTCACATCCATCATGGTTTAACAAATACGTTGACATGACATAAGGCGGAGGCAGCAGTGTTGTAAAAGTAAGAACACTGCCCCTTACAGGAGAGTTAGCATCAATGTTCTTCACAATCTGTGCTGGAAAATTTGGAATAAACTTACAGTTATGCACTAGAACGACAAAAATAAGGGGATCTATTGATTTTGCGTAAAATTCTGCGATTGCTAAAAACCAGAGCGACTGACTGATGTAATTTAGCGACTGGAGTCTAGAGGGCCACATAGAAAAGCTATGTGGGCCAGATTTGGCCCCCGGGCCTTGAGTTTGACACATGTGACCTAGAAACTGGTACATTCCTGGCTTTGATGGGTCATTCAACAGAAATTGTGCAATTAGGTGAATCCAATTTTGCCTTTGTTGTGTGAGTAACCTGTGAGAAGCTTTGGTTAAAAGCCTCTCCAGAACTAATAACAGAATACTGACAAAATCCGACCTGTGAGTTTATAGCCAAGGTTAAGCCTCTGAATAAATAATGCTCTGAATAATGGTGCTTTATCCTTAGCAGCTGCTTGCCAGACATGTTTAAATATCCTCCCAAAAAGGTGGCATTACCGCATTTTATTTACAGCTCGTCTTCACGCCTTCTTGCTTCCACTGAGCTCATCAAGAGAAAAAAAAATCTCTTGATCTGGGTTTTTAGGAAATCTCTTACTCCATAAACACTTTAGTAAGAGATACTAACGGAGTCAGATCAGCCTCCGGCATCTTGGCATGGATTCATAAATCATTTGAAACTCTGCTGGGGAGGAGGGCCGCTCCTCTTTCAAACGACGGTCCCTTACTTATTATTATGCACTTATTTTTCCTGAGTGGTGACCTTTTTACAGCAGGTTTGAACAGCAACACTGGGGAATCCAACAATAGAAATATAGTAGCTCGAGTATCGCTATTCAAACTGATGCAAATGAAGGGTTGTTCATGCAAATTTTAAAAAGTTATGTTTGTTTTCTGTGCGTGAAGAGTGTGCTTCCTGTTAACTCTTCTTCTTCTGCTGTTCCTTGTAAGTGGGATTCAACAGGCGCATCTTGTGTAACTTGGCGTAAACACGCTGGGTGATGCTAGAGCTCGATTGCTGCACAAAGTCTTGTGTTTGGAATTAGTCCGTTTCTATTTTATTTAGTGGAGGAAACACTGAAAAGTGTCAGCAAAATCACGTTTGGGTCTAGTTTCTGCTGGAAAGTTTGCTTTGCGCCGCTTTCTGTCCTCTGGCTTAGAGGTGACGCAGGATTCCACAACCACAGCGTAAGACGGGAGCCATTTATTTAAGTGATTTTCAGTAAATTAATAGCATAAAAAACAAAGAATAACGACATATAAATGTAAGCTTCTCTCAGCAAACAATAAAACAATATTCCCAGATAATGTTTTAGGAAACGTTACTATTAAAAGCACAGTTGTGCCGTATTGCAAATATTTTTTCACTGCTCCAATGCCAAGGAAAATACAGGGCCGGTATCGACAATACCGATACGATACTTTTTATTATTTAAGTTTGTTATGTCATCAAACTTTTAACCGTTGAGTGTTTTTGTGTTTTTTTTTTTTGCTTTTCAAATATTTTTGTTAAGAATGAGGAATTCATTCAAAGTTGTGAGGCATCTACAAAATACTTTAATAACATACCAACGTACTAAGCAGAAAACATAGAAAAACTAAACAAAGTTGTGTGCATTTTCTCCTAAATGAACAACGTACAAAAAAGTTATAATTTGCGGTCAAATCAAAACATCTTTTTTAGGTAGAGTTGAGAAACTCCAATACAAAATTAAAATCAATTTCCTAACCCTACCCCTGAACTGATGTATGGATTTAACATGCTAGTATCGATCCGATACTGATATCGACTTGATATCAATATTAGTATTTTGGATCTATCTGCCTGCCTTTAATTAAAAGCTGATAGTATCTGAAAGTGTTTAGCAACCAACTTCAATGGCCAGGTATGAAAAATTGGTGGATTGATATTTTGTAATTCCAATAAATTCACTTTACGAGCGTCTTCCTTTCTTTGTGTAACTTCAATTAACCATCCAGCAATTCCAGCAGTCATTGTAAGAAATGACTGCCCCACTGTTTCCCGTTGATCCGCGGTAGCGTGAGATTAATTTGTATTTCGGTCTCCCTGGAAATTGCTTAGGGATTTTTTTTAGCAGCAGCACACTGGCCAAACGATTAAAACACCCAATTTGATCTGCCTTTTTCCCGCAGGGCGCTCTGCTGACATTGACATTATGCAACAATGACCCATGTTTGAGAAGTGACTTATATGCATTTCATCAAACAAAATCCCAACCCTCAAACAGAGTACCAGCAAGCTCAAGTAGAGCAAAAAAGATCTACAATGCAAGTGTAATGCGCAAGTAGTACAGTAAAACATGAGCAAGGGCGCATTTCCTTTTTAGTTGTGCTTTCATAAAATATGAAGATTTTTTTAAAGTGACGCATCCAAGGCTGTAATGTTTTGAAATTTAACCTCAAGGACTCAGGTTTTAAGTCTTTGCTTTATGACAACATTAATTATCTATCCGTTATAAAATGTGGGTGCTTGCTCATCTGCGCTTGTTTGCGTTCCTGTTTTGATCGGAGGCTTTCAAGACGGCTGTAATTACACCTTTACTTAAGAAACATTCTCTCGATCGAAATGACAAATTACAGACACACACAGCTAATCTTCCTTTCTTTTCTAAAAATCCTTTAGAGAATTTGTTGCTAATCAACTGTGTGAACGCCTAACCAGTAATGGACTGTTTGAAGGTCTCGGAGATCTAAAACAGCACTGGAGAAAGTCACTAATATTATCACGGCTTCAGATAATGGACTCATATCTGTTCTGGTCTTATTAGATCTTTGTAGTTTATTGACGCGGTTAATCACAATATTCTCTAAGAATGTCTTGTGCATGTCGTAGGGAACAGCATCAGGCTGGTTCAAATCCTTTTTGTTTGACAGATTCCAGTTTGTTCGTGTGAATGATAAATCTTCTTCACACTTCGTGGAAGAGTTTGCGCTAGATCTTTTTGTTGTCTGTCATTTTGACTGACGGGGACAAAAGTAGAAAAAAAGCTGATCCATTTTTACCCGTCAATTTTTAAAATTACAGTGACATGCTGCATTTAATATTCCATCAGTTTAGTTAATATCCAGTGTGACTAACTGGTTGCGTTTGTGTTTATTTGCCACTTGTCCCTTAAATATTTTTCTGATTTATTTCATCTTTATATAGTTGATCATAATGCTTGAATTTAAACATTGCTGTCATAATTTTGCTTCACTCACTATCCCGAGTTTGTTTGTGGTAGCATTATGTTGCAGACAACATGCCGTAAATTCTGGACTATAAGCCACTACTTTTATCCCCTCACTTCGAACACTGCGGCTTACGCTGAGGTGCGACTAGTGCGTGTTTATCTATTTTTCATACCGGCAAAAGCATTTTGCCTCGCAACAGTAGACCAATCAATTAATGAGTAGTTCGCAGAAGTCCAATGAAATTGTGTGATAAATTAGGAGCACTTTCACAATTCAATGACCGGTATTGTAAATCCAGTGGCGCCTGCAGCTGTACGTATTGTGCGTACCTTGAGATATTCCTTTAAGTAAAATAGTCTTTGCTATTAACAACATTGTGGATACAAAAATGTATTTTGTGTCAAAACATCTTCTACGTAGCCCACATGTCCGTCCTAAACCTCTTGGTGCAATTACACCAAAAGCGCTATATGCATCAAGTTCAATGCGTGTGCACTTTGTACGCAGTCGCTTGACATTTTGCTCTACACTTAGCGCTTCGAGCGACTTGTTTACATTCAAAGTCTGTGTGGAGGAGCGTTGAGGGCAACAGCTCTAGCCGTTGTTTTCTGTTTTACGCTCTTCGCTTCAAATCTCGCTGCGCTAGATGGTCGAAAACGCGCCTCCACATAGACTTTGAATGTAAACCAGACCCGCCTGACGGTCAAAACGCTTTCAGTGTGAACGGACCACAAATGTTATTTACTTTTGTCTATTTCGCAGTTTGGCACTCTTTCTGTAAGCTACATAGAATTAAGCAGTGAAGCTAGCTAAAAATGAATAAGTGGAGTTTCAACCCCACCGCAAATCTAACGGGGTTGAGTGGAAGTCTCATACACATCACCTGAACCTGGGAATCTCCATCCTCTGTTTCCTGTGGACCATGTAAGCTTTGCTTTCCTATCTTTATTATTTAGTATCATTTGTAAAAGGAAAAAAAACCCAATTACATTCGTTGTTTTTGTGAGCCGTGCGCATATGGCCAGTAGTTTTGTGGTCCAGTATTTTTGTGCGACACGCACACGGTGCGCGTAATGCATTTGGGTTGTGGTTGAGCTCTTGTGGGTCAGGTGAGGTGGTGGGTTCGCCCAGAGAGAGTTGCCCGTGTCCCGGAAAGCGTCGCAGTTCGTCCGGCGAGCAGGAGCAACATAATTTGTTTTACCCATACGTACGTATGTTTAAACACAGCCTCGTTACAAGAACTGTTAGGAAAAAAAGCATTTACGATATGTATTTGTTTATGTTACCATGCAGATTAAATTAAAGGTTTAAAAATCGTCACGTGTAATATCTTTCCATGTAAGTATCTTACATTACAGAGTGTGGGACACCTGCGGCCTAAAATCCGGCGTTATACAAGTACAAAATTGATTTTCTTTCTAAATGTGGTTTTTAATCAGGTTTGCTTTGTAGTCAGGAATTTACGGCATTTAAGTATGTTTTATTGAAAGCTGTCGCTTCTAAACCATTACATCAATATTACTGTTGCTTGGTTACAAGGTACATTTGTGGTAAATAATTTTTCTTTCATACTCACCATTGTTTGTCCTTTCAGATGCCACACCCTGAGCAGGTGTACGGGCGAGGCTGGCCCAGCATTTCCTTCTACCTTGTCTTCACAGCTCTGGCTAATCTTAAACCTCTGCTGTTGTTGTATCAACCTTCCAGACCTCTCAGGTCTCCTGGTTCTGGTCTGCTCTGCATCTCCAGAACCGGAACCAAACATGGTTTCTCATTCTGGAACAAACTTCCAGAAAATTGCAGACCTGCTGAAACACAGAGTCTGTTTAAATCAGGACTAAATACCCACCAGTTAAAGAGTTGCTTAGTTGATTAAGAGTATGTTGAACATTGATCAGCATATTTGCTGATGATTATTCTTGATGATGGCATTTGACAAAATATGTTGGCTTGTTTCATAATTGATGACTGTATGTTTTTGTTTTTCCAAATAAAGCACTTTAAACTGGCTTGCTGCAAAGATATGTTATGTAAAAGAAACCTAAGACTCTGCTGAACTAAGCTCCTTTCATCTTTTTAATGGTCTTCTATATAAATATTGTCTTAGCTAAAGCCAGCTATGTATTATTTCCTTAATAATGTTTTTGCTCTTTTGTTTGTTATCCAAGATTTCACTAGAAGAAATAGTTTTCAGCCTCTTGCTTTGACCTCAATAAAAATGCCAGGTCAGCTGGACGAAGAAATAACCAAAAGTTCTTTATCCCTCCTCTGCATCCCTAATGACAAGAAAATAAACACAGGAAATGGCCGGTCTCTATTCTCTGCAATTAGTTCACAAACACGCGCACATGCGCGCGCACCCAAACACACGTTTTACTGCTCGCCACATCATCTGGTGTGTACGCACGGAAAAGCTGCTTCTGTTTAAGACGGAAAGACAGAAATCAGAGCCCAAATTAGTTTGGGCTGCTGAGAAAGGCAGTAACTGTGTTCAGTGTACAGAACTGGCACAAATAAGGTCAATTACAAATAATGAGCCTAGTGGGCTTTGACTGTTCCAGCCAGATTACCCACGGATATCATAAACCTCCTCACTGTTTCACTAAATCACTGCTACTCATCAGCATCACTGAAATTCTGAAAAAAGAAAAAAAAAAAAGTTACATGCAAGCGGATAAAAGACAGATCAGAAAACTTTGACACTTTCATTTCTTTTCTCCTTTAGCCGGTTTGTTCCACAGCATGCACACATATATACATATATATGATATAAAAGTTCCCTGCTGCCAAGCTTTTCCCCAAAGGCCACTATTATAGTAGCTTCTGAAAAATTCTGGACTTGCAGAACTTTGTGCAGTGAGCATAATTTATAAATGTGGAGTCGCCCCCCAGCAGTGAAGATGAATATAAATTTTCTTTCAAACTTCACAGGAATGCTATAAATAAAACTGCAGTTTTATTGACACGTAGTAGAGTTAATGAGTGGAAAAACAGCAGCTTATCATTTAGCATTGTAAAACATGTCCTCAGAAGAGCTAGCTCAACTGTTGGCTCCCCTCGGCTATTTTTTCCCAGGCCTCCTTTTTCAAATCTTTGAAATGCTTTTTTTTTTTTTTTAATGAGGACAGATCTTTACAGTAGATTGAATTGTTACATGAAATACGTCAGGAAAAATATACTTTTAAAAAATATAGTTTAAATCTCTTACAGGGGCGGTATTATATATTTTCCAGGCACATAAAATCATTTTATAGCACAATCAAGTAACTAAGTAACTATGTTACCTTGGCTTGTTATAAAAAACGACGTAGATGTCACACAAAAGAATTTGACTTTGCAAGTTGACACAGCGAAATCGGTTTCTGTCTCTTTAAGAAGCTTGAATATGGCTTGAATATGGCCAAAAAAGAACTACCTCATCCTAACAGCAAAGATTTTTACAGACCAAAGAAGATTTTTTTCAAAATTCCCACATTTTCAAAAACGCAATTCATGTTATATTCAGCTGTTGTAAAAATTGTGACAATATCAAATATAACTTGATGCTTTGAAGTTGGGCCTCTGTCTCTTTAAGAAGTTCCTGCTCTTTCCAGCATATGCACAGTTTCACCAGCTGTTTAAATACAGTTGACACTTGTTTTAAGGAGCAGTGTGGGGAAGGCGCAAGGGAGGCAGGAAAACCTGTGCGCCTCTTTGCACAAGTCCCAATGAAGAGGGAGTAACGTCTCCTCCTGTCGGTCAAGCCCTGGCCGTTGTCTTCCTACGTCATTCCGCTCGATTCCTCTTGTTAGAATTTCCACCGGGCCAATCAGCGAACAGAAGTTCTGCAGTGTTACTGTAGTTTTAGCAATGGGAGCGGAGGAAGTGAGCGAAGCAATTTAGCCCGAGTTGGTCACTCTTTGAAATATTGAATAAACGTGAACAGACAGTGGAGGATGGTTGTTTACAGCACAGGTAATTCTCAGTAAGCTTCATATTGTCAAACTGATGCATAGCATAACGTCAAGCGCAAATGTTAGAAATCAGGTACATTTTAAAACCTTTAACTTAGTCCACACCTCCAGGAAGCAATTGTCTCTCAATATCCGAGAGTTCAGACCGTCTGTACGAAGCAAGACGTAGAACAAGGGGCTGGTTTTACCAGACCATCAAGTAGGTATTTTGCAGTGGTTTCAGTCAGGGCCTTCAGTAGACGTCAACTATACCTGGACAATACACGTTGTGCAGGGCAACGTACAATGTGTTCATATATATATGCAGCCCAACAATGCATATATCAAGCAATATATCAATGTATTAACAAAATACACAGGCAACAGCACGCATAATTCAACAGCCAGCAATTTAGCTAAACTTTTCTATGTTCCCCAGTGTAGCACGACATGAGTCCATACTGCTGAAATGGCACGTGAACAATTAAAAGAACTTAAGTAAAGTTTGTATGAGAATGCAATAGAAAAGTAACACTCACCCATTACTTGCAAGTAAAATTCACAGATTGTTCTGCTCAGTGCTAGCTGTAAGCCACTCGTAGCGCTCTTGGTTACGGTGTTTAAAATGCCTTACAAAGTTCTTTACTGGTCTGAATCTAGGTTTGGTGTGGGTTTTCCATTTTTAACTATTTCTTTTCTATCCGTTAAAGAGCATCTTGAAAAAAGGCCATTTTGATAAGTCTGCCTCCATGCGGTGAAATGAGAATGCAGGGGAGAAGAGTAAGAGGGCTGCAGCAGCTGTCACCTGGTGCTGCCCTGACCACGGCCCCATGTTTAGAGCTGGCACCACTGCTCTGACCATGACTGAGCCTAATTCCCAACAAACAACTCACACACACACACACGCATGCACACAGAGGATAAGCCAGGAGAGTGGGCCCAAAGCTGCAGTCTGATATTCTGTGATAGCAATTAGTTATGTCTAAAGCCAAATGGCCATGTTTAAAAATTTAGAGAGGAGGGGAGAAAAAGGACAGAGAACAGAACGAAAGGGATATATCTGGATAAGGGAAAACGACAGGAGGGATTGATCACAGAGACAAAACTGTTGCCAGAGAGACATAATGAGCGCAGCACAGAGGATGAAATGAAAGACGAAACGAAAGAGAGGACGGGTTTGAAGGAGGCTAGGACTGGGTGGAGCAATAAAGTTCGGACAGAGAAGTAAAGTCAGCTTGATCTATGTGAATCTCTGCGCGTATGTGTGTATGTATGCGAGAGAAGAAAGCTGTCAGTCTAATTGATGCCGGGACAGCCTGACCATTTATTTTAATAGTGTTGTTTTGCAGTGCTTTATCACAGTCTCGCTCTCATGTTGGACAAGTTGCTACATTTTTTTGACAAGAGGGAGAGAGGGTGAAAGTCAGAGTTACATACAAAGGGATCGTTATGTGTGTGTGTGTGTGCGGGACATTTGTGTCTTATCCTCTTTGCTTGTTCTGGCAAGACAGAAATAAATGTCTTTGTGGACGTGTCCGTGTGGGGGAAGAGTGTAAGGTTTGTGCAACACATGCTTTTTTTATGGTAGTTTCATGAGCATGCGTGTCCTTTGTGCTACATCCTGCAGGATGGATTGTTTCCTAGTTCCTTTCCTGCTTTGTGTTATTTTAACCTCTGGACACGGGAAACACACGTGCGTTTGCACACTAAAACCTCTATACCCACTGCACTGCTTCTGACGAGAGCTGCCCGCCGTCTAATCACAACCTTTCTTATTTGCTTACACATCTGTGGGCAGCTAGCATTCTACTGTGTGAAAGATGTGTTAGCAGACCACACAGGGACTGCAGGGCACTGATAGTAGCAGGGGGTTGATGTTATTTTTCTTACCCACACACTGCGGTCTTTTTTTTTTTTGTGACACACACACACACACACACAATGGAAAGTAGAAGGCCGGCTACCTAGGGACTGACCTCTGACTGCCTCTTCTCTCTCTGACTGTTTTATTAATGGCTTGCTCTGGCACTCTGTAAAAGCTACTGTGCCCACAAATCTGTCTGTCTAGGCACGACACACACACTTCCCCAAGCACATGCACTGAGTGAGACCAAATAATATACGAATGCACGTGTGCATGCACACCCCAACACACAAATGGGAGCAACAGTCAGCTGGGTCCACTTGTGAGAAGGGAAGCCAAGACATTTCCCATCCCTAAAAAAGTTTGGCAGCTTCTTCCATCCTCCGGACTTGACCTTAACCAGTACACACACTCACACACGCATGTATGTCTTTCTATCTTCACAAGGACTTTTCATTGACATTCATTACTATAGCTCAGCCCTGAACTTTGTCCAAAATCTAACCTTTACTAGTATAAGCCTAACTCTAACCCTAACCTAAACTTAATCTAAACCCATAACCCAAAACAGCACTTTGTCAGTTGGTCCTCACAACATGGTGTTTGTTGGAAAAATGGGCCTTGCAATGTATCAAAGGCCACACACATTCACAACTTTTTCATTGACTTCCATTAATTTTTTATTCATTTTTATAGCTTAGATCGAAGAGCGGAGGTGGGAGGGATAATACTAAATACAGCTGCAGCTGTATGATTTGAGAAAACGTCTATCATTCCCTGCTGTTCTA